>PVJH01007986.1:0-88597 GCA_004026705.1 Nesogale talazaci | reverse complement strand
GTTACTATATAGTTAGAATTTGAAGATTAGCACACATTTTTGTTTACAGGACATTTTTATCTCACCTTGCCGAGGTTACGCTGGACTGAGCTGAAAACCAGGATGCACTATTACTGTCCTTTCTACTTTCTCTGTCACCTCTCAGATCTTTAGTTCCACATAACAACAAGAAAAAATAGGACACATTTCTTTAAACTCAATTAATTTGTTTTGTTTGCTTTCTTACCCCTGGTTTCTATATCCACAAATCTCAGATTTTTCCCCCTGTTTAAGTAATTTCTTAAGAAATTCATTAGGGGGTGTTTGCATGTTTGAAAATGATATAATTTGGGGGTAATGCTTATACCTATGAATAGAACTTTAGGCTCAAAGTTCCTTTCTCTTAGAACATGAGTTCCTTTATACCCCTAAAAATCGAATTTCATTTTGATGCTTACTCCTTTCTGGAATATTAAAAAATAATTTATGGCAGGTAATCCATTTACATAATTCAGAGAGAAAAATAAAAGGATGTTCAAAACCATCAAGTCAACGCTGGCATCGAGTTGTTGCTGATGCACAGCGACCTGAGGACTGAGTAGATCTGCCCTTGTGGGTTTCTGAGATGATAACTCTTGGTGGGAATAGAAAACCTTGTCTTTCTCCCCTGGAACCCCTGGTGGTTTTGAACTGCCAACCTTTCAGATCGCAGTCTGAGGCATACCATTACGCCACCGGGGTCCCAAATAGACCAGGTATAAACTGCCCTTGTGGCTTCCTGGGACAGTGACATTCTACAGGAGTCGAAAGTCTCTTCTTTGTTCCCTGGAGCAGCTGCTAGTTTTGAACTGCTCATCTTGTGGTTAGCACCCTAATGTGTAACCACTCTGCCACCAGGGTTCCCTGTAAGATGTTATATCTTGAAATTCTTCGTCTCATCACTTCAATTCTCTTCTCTGCGGGTAATAATTTCCACTGGCGTCCTCTTTTCTGCATGCATGTCTATATTCAAATGAAAACTAATGCCATGGTTTATTTCTGTACTAAGCCTTTTGGTTGCACAAATGTTAGCATGCTACTTAACTTGCTTTGCAGCTTGCTTCCCCTCCTCCCTCTCCCTGGCCTCATATATATTCTCAAGATCCCCCCACGTCAGTAAGGACCACCAGTTCTTCCTTTTAAAATTCATTTTCATAGTGTTTCCCTTGGTGTCCTCAACCTATCTTCTATGAGTGGACAGTGGAATCATTACTGATCTTTTGCTTTTAGAAACAAGACCATTGTGCATATTTCATTTTATGTGTGCCACCCTACTTCTGGAAACCTACCCCATAGAAAAATAGAATGGAAAGCTAATGAGCTCCGCCCCGCTCCGCCCCCCCCCCTTACAAAGTTTTGTATATTTTGTATCTTTAGGGTAGATTCCTAGAAGTAAGCAGAAGCGCTGGGTCAAAGAGTAAGTGAATCTGTATTTGTGGTGGTTATTGTCAGGGGCCTTGAAGTTGATTTTCACTTGTAAAGTCACAGAGTAGAGTGTGACAAAGTGGAGTCACCCACTGGGTCTCCTAGGCTGTCATCTTTATAGGAGGAGACCATCAGGACCTCCTCTTGTGGAGCCTCTTTGTGGGTTCAAATTGCTAACCTTTTCACTTTAAAAAATCATTTTATTGGGCGCTTGTACAGCGCTTTTCACCATACATAGTTCAATACATAGTTACGCATACTGTGTCAAACACCCCCACTTGCCTGTCCTCGTCAACATTCTCCCAACATCTGCCTTGGCCCTTGGGCCTTTGATATAAGCCCCCTGTCCTTCCCCCTCCAACCTTCCCCCACACCCCCCCAGTCCTCATTACTCTGCAGTCATTATTGTTTTGTCATATCTTACACTGCCCGACATCTCCCCCTGCCCACTCCTCCCTACATCCGTCCTCCAGATAGGAGACAGTCTGCAGATCCCCATAGCTGGCTTCCTCTCCTCCATCCCACTCTCTTTCCACCCATCCGGCAACTCCACACCCACCAATGACCCCAATCTCCCATCTCTGCCAGTGCACCTCCTCCAGTCCAGCTGGAGCTGCAGGGCAGAGTTGGGACCGTGGTGTTTAGGGGAAGGAAACCTTCAGGAAATAGAGGAAAGTTTTATGCCTCATTACTACCTCACTGCCCCTTGATTGTCCCATCTCCTCCCCATGACTCCCCTGTAAGGGGGTGTCCAGTTGCCCCCAATTGGGCTTTGGGTCCTCACCCTGCTCTCCCCCTCATTCTTACTGATTGCATCCTTATTCTTTGATTTTTGATGTCCTGTCCCATCGACCTCTTGTGATCACACAGGAGGGTGCACTTCTTCTATGTGGGCTTTGCTGTTGAGTGCTTACCTGCTGTCCTGCCAGAACTCCTTAGTTGTTTATTCTGGTGGAGACTGCCAGCTTCCTCTTCACAAGGCGGGACCCTCTCACTTTCTCATGGGCAGTGTAGACTAGCCTCACCCATGTGGTCAATCTTTTGGATTTTTTACCATTTGGTAGGTGACAATGTCATCCCATACTACTTTGGATTTACCTATTCCTTACTCTGAACAAAGTTGAGTATTTTTTATTCCTTTCATGGTCATTTATGCCCATTTTTTTTCCCCTAAGGACAGTCTACAAGAGGACTCCAAAAGAATCATGCAAATGATTCCACTGTCTTTTAATTCCATTTTCCATGAACTCTAAACCCCCTTCATATTTATGGTGTTTTTTTTTTTGTTGTTGTTGTAGCCATTTTTCTTGTTTTACTGGTAATTTCCTCCCTCAATCCTAGGTTGTTAGTACAAATTAGGAAGAGTTGGTTTTATGGTATAAATTGTGATCACAGCCCCCACCCCCACCAAATTAGGCACTTACATTTTAATTTTATTTGTTGGACTGCTTGTTTTGCTTTTTATCTAGTTTACAATGTGATACTGTTTCTGGAGATTGTAGTCTTATTTATAAAGCTTTCCCCATTCTATTTTTTGGGGGGGCATCACTGCCCTCTGGTGGGAGTGGTAGGCCCAGTATTGCTCCTGGAGAGCTGCTGCTGGATTTGAACCACCAAGTCAGTGGGCTGCAGTCCCGCAATCAATCACTGTGCCACCAGGGGTCAGTCCCTTCCCCATTCTATTTTAAACTTTTGTTACTTTATTAATTAATTTATTTAAAACTTTAAATCCTTTTGGAGTTTATACTTTTATAGAATACAAAGTAAAAGAGCCAGCTTTATTAATTTGAGATGCCATTTTTGTGATATATAAAACTGTTGTGTATAGATGGGTACATGCTATGTCTAGACTTTCTGTTATGTTCCATTGAACTATCTTTTCAGACATCGTCTTAGGGTTCTCTAGAGAAACAAAACGAGGAAAGGAGATATGTGTGCGTGCATATATATATATGATTAGCCTTAATGCTCATGGAAAAAAAATCGCAAGATAATGGAATTTTTCCACAAACTTTCTGACGATCCCTCAGATATGTGTGTATGAGGGTAAATCACAAAAGCATCGTCTCTTGGCTCCCAGTTCATAGATATACATGTTTATTCCAAACAGAATGTGTTCAAACCTGTCTCTTGAACTTCCCACATAACTACAGACAAGTTCTCTCAGTGATACATTTTGGGGGGGTTAAGCTTTCGGGAGGGGTAAGAAAGGATACTATAAAAGGAAAAAGCATTGTATGAAGGTCAGTTAGAAAGAAGAGCTGATCTTTCTACCAATTTTTAAGCAAAATCAAGGATAAAGAACAATATTATGCAATAAATTGTAACTATGGATGAGTCTTAGATTTGCACTATAATCCAGTGGCTTTCAGGTGTATTTGCCAGGCCATTTAAAATCCAGGCAGGTAAGTTATCTCAGAAGCTTATGGCAAATGGTTTTGTTTTTGTTTGTATTCCTAAGGGGAGCCCTGGTGTTGTAATGGGCTACAAATTGGGCTGCCAAGTGCAAAGCTAGGTGTGTGAGTCAACCAACAGCTGCACATGAGAAAGATGAAACTGTCTTCTGTGAAGGTTTTGAGTAGGTTTCAGTCATCTCTTTTGTCTTCTGTCTGTATTTCCTATGTTAGGTCTAATATTACATCTGTGTCTTCAATAGGGCCTTTAAGTTTGCTCCTATTCTGGGAATTTACATTTAGGTCTTTAAACCATCTTGAATTTGGTTTTGTACATGGGATAAGGTAGGGTTCTGGTTCATTCTTCTGCAGATCGTGACCTGATTTTGCCAGCACCTTTTGTTGAAGAGACTGCCTCTTTTCCATTTAATGTTTTTGGCCCTTTGTCAAAGATCGGTTGTCTCTATGTGGATGGATTTATAGCAAGGGTTTGTGAGGGATTGTGGGCAGGGGAGGAGGGAAGAAGAAATGGGGAGCTGATTTGAGGGGCTCAAGTGCAAAGAGAATGCTTTGAAAATGATGATGGGGGCATATGTGCAAATATGCTTGTCATACTGGAGGAATGTATAGATCATGATATGAGATTTAGGACCCCCCCATAAAAGTACGAGAAAAAAAATAAAGGTGCTCTTATCCCTCACTTATGGCCAGAGAGGATCTGCCAGAGGCTTAATATGATTGGAGACCCTGCAGATGGATTTTGGTCGCTGACTGACCTCCTTATGGGCTGCAATTTTTATAGAAATTGTCGTTTTTTTTCTTGTGGGTTTGAACCACTGGTATTTTGGTTAGCAGCCAAGCTCTTTAACTAAGGAAGCAGCAGGATTCCTTATTATAATGAAAACTGAGCATGGCATATAATAATTTTAGTTAAAGCATAATAGGTGAAGTTCACAATATAATGATAATTAACAAAAACAGAACATATATAACTCATCTCAATGTACTGCCATCTAAGTATTTCTGATTCATAGCAACCATGTAAAACTGAGTAGAATTGCTTCTGTGGCTTTCCAAGGCTGTAAATATTTACTGGAGCAGAAGGCTTCATCCTTCTCCTTTTGCATAGCCTAGTGTGTTTGAAGCATTAACCTTGTAGTTAGTAGCCTAAGGCAGAACTCACCACGCCACCAGAACTCCTGAAAGAAGATAGCTCATTTACATTTAGAAATAACTTTACTAGAAATGTGCAAAACTACATGGCTTGAAGAAGACTTTGAACTATTATTGAAGAATACAAAAGTCATCTTAAAAAGGGACACTATATTTTTGAGAATGACGATTCAGCATTAATTGTTCCCAAGTCAACAATCAACAAAATTATCAACAGGTGGTTTATTTTTCTTTCCCTCCTGTAATTAGACAAATTAATTCTAAAGTGCTGATAAGGAAAAGAAATGGTAGAAGAGTAAATGGGACTGGCCCACTGGGATGGAGGTTCAATTCCAGCTCCACGGAGCAAAGGTTGGGCCTCCTACTCCCACCACCAGAGGGCAGTGACGCCCAAAAACAAAAAAAAATAAAAAGAGTAAATGGGACATGAAAACATGCCAACAGGGCTTTCAGGATTACAAATATTAATAATTGTTACTATGTCTTTGATTTACTTTAATAATAGTAGGTCGGAGATTGTGTTGAGTATTTTTTAGAAGTTGTCGTCCTGAGTGGGCTATACAATCTTCCAGTAGTCCCGTACACTTGTTGAGTCCTTCTTGTGCTAAAGCAACTTCTATGTTGATCGCTGTCTTTGAATGAGAACCTCTCACTATATATGAGAATCAACTCTGACATTCAGGTGTTGAACACATTCTGGAGATAAGACAGTGCTAGTGGTGAAACACAGAAGTGTTTGGGGAGAGCTTTGTGCTCTTATACAAAATAGCAGGACTTAAGAATGGAGGCTGCGGGCTGTGGGCCTGGCTGGTTCTGGGAGTAAGGCAGAGACTCAATATTAGCCAAGCAAGTGAATTATAAACATAACTGACTATGAGCCCATACCTAAGCTGTCATTTCTGAGTGGGCCACAGTGGCCTTCTTATCTTCCATTCATATATAACACAAATGGTGATGTTCTTTGGGACCTGACAAGGTAACCTAAACTCAGAGTGGTAAAATGAAATGAAAAACTTTTGAATGAAATTAAATTCTCTGATTATGTAAGAATTTACCTTTTAGCCTAAATGGTATCTCTTTCAGTTTTCATTGCCTTTGGAAATGTGTTCCTGAGATAATTTTTATACAGTAGGGTTTTTTTGGTTTGTTTTTTGGGCATCACTGCCCTCTGGTGGTCGTGGGAGCTACCCAGCGCTGCTCCTGAGAGGCGCCGCTGGATTTGAACCACCAAGCCTGCGGGCCGCAGTCCCGCACTCAACCACTTACGCCACCAGGGCTCAGCCCAGTAGTTCTAATATACTGTAAATAAATAATAAAATGTGCCTAGGCTATGAGCATGTAATAAATGTTGTCTAGATATTTGTTTCCAAGTTTTACCAAATAATCATAATTGGTAGTAATTCAAGAGTAACACGACTTCTAAAGTATGCTGTGCCTCCTGGTTTTAAAATCAATTTAAAGTTTTTACCAAGTAATGAAAAAGGTAGTATTATAAAACCTTTTATAAGACTAAGTTAATTAACTATTAAAATCTAGGTTTTGGTGAGCAGTCTGTGTGCCCTGGATTTGAGTCTTCCTGTATCGCAATCTTGTGCCTCCTCATACGAATCACTTTTAATACTTCTCCTTGGAAACTTTACCTCCTCTTGCTATAGCCTCTTTTGCATCCTAATAACCTAATTTATATCCATTTTGAACTACCTCTCTCCAGTGAACATTACTTCCAATATTTCCTTGTAGTGGAAATTTCAATATTTCATAATTTCAGTCTCGTCACACAGCTTTTCCATTTCACTTTCTGTACGGTGGTTCTGAGATGAGGTCCTCGGAAATTGCTGTGTAAGCCTAAAATTCCTATTTTACTTTACACCACAGGACAGATACAGTTGCCCTCTTTTGTTCCATGGGAGTTCAATCAATATATATCCTTATACTAATTACTTTTCCCTCTATGAGATTTTCAGCATATTTCCATACGTCTTCCCTTCTATCCTGTGTAAGCACTTCCTTTTTGGTCAGGAAACCCAGATTTCATGGCTAGTTAATGTCCCAGTATATTTAGTATTACTCTATGAAAATGGTATTTCTTATACTTGGAGTTTTCTTGTGGTCACTAAAGGCATATGGAAATAATAGTACACCTTTTTCCTTTAGGTCATTTATTTGATTCTTCTGCTTTGTAGATTCATATTCTCTCTCATTACACCCCCTACCCTACTAAGTTTTTATCCCAGTGTTTGTTTTTTTAAAATCTTTTAAAGATATTCTGTCTGACTCTAGTACTGCTGACCTTTTAGAATTTGATTGCCTCAGTCCTGAAATTGGGAAACACTGTCTGTTTGTACCTTTCCAGTACACGAGAGTATTGAAAATCAAGGATGTTACTTTGAGGACTAATGTGTGCCTGACTCCAGTCATGGTATTTTGCATTGCCTCAGATGCATGTGAAAGTCAGACATTGAATAAGGAAGACTGAAGAACAATCGATATGTTTGAATTGTGATGATAAAGAATGTTGAAAATACCATGAACTGAGACAAGAACAAATATCTGCCTGAGAAGAAGTACAGGCAGAATGCTGCTTGGAGGCAAGCCTGATGGAGTTTTATCTTACATACTTTGGAAAAAGGTGTCAGGAGATGCCCAGTGCCTGGGTAAGGACATCATGCTTGGTTACGTAGAAGGACAGAGAAAGAGGAAGGCCCTGAAGGATATGGGTGGACACAGTGGCTACACCAATGAGTCCAAGCATAGGAATAATTGTGCGGATGGTGTAGGAGTGGGCAGTGTTTCCTTCTGTTGTACAGAGGGTCACATTCAATTGGAACCTGACCTTTAAATATCCCTTGTGAATGTGTTCTACCAACCACTTCTTGGCCCCATTGGTGAAGGAGGTATTTCTTTCTTAGCCCTTCATCATCGGACAGATCAGTCCAATAGCAGTTTGTTAGCCACATCGACCGAAATCCCAGAAGAGTTGCTCACCTCCTATGCCATGCCATGTACCCAGGAGCATAAGGGGCTGCAAGAGTCAGGCTTTGTAGTAACCCGAGGATAACTTGTCCCATGGCTCCCACACAGGGAGTGATTAGTTTGTCTGAGTCAGTCTGCAAGCTCTCCCCAAAGTGAGCAGCTCAGACTAATGGTGTAAATAATTGGTTTGGTTCTAAAGGGAGCTAGCCATAGGATGAACCATTCTGGGAAACAGAGCTTGTGAGAACAGGGGCATTCACAGCTCGACCTTAGGGGGCCTTGTGAGATCCAAAGATGTCAAGTTGTTGTTCGGTGTCATTGAGTTGGTTCTGACCCATAGCGGCCTTCTGTACAACAGACCGAAACACCGCCCAGTCCTGTGCCGTCCTGACAGTTGTTTCCTTGCCTGAGCCCATTGCTGTAGCCACGGTGTCCCTCCACTTTTGGGGGGGAGGGGGGCTTCCTCTTTTTCACTGCTTCTTCATTTTACCAATCATAATGTCCTTTCTTCAGGGACCATAGTACTTTCAGTATTCTTCTTCCACACTTCAATTCAAACATATCAACTCTTCTTTGGTCTTCCTGATTCAGGGTCTTTCACATGCATATGAGGCAAATGAAACTATGACTTGGGTCAGACACACCTCAATCCTCACAGTAGTATCCTTGCTTTTCAGTACTCCAGAAAGCGATCTTCTGAAGCAGATTCATCTAATGCAATATGTGTTTTGCTGTCTTTGACTGCTGCCTGTGAAATCCCATGTATCAAGGCAGCACATGAAATTTTAGATTTTGTAATACAGACGGGCAGAGTTTGATCTAAGTGTTGGTGGAGTGCTTTCGGACTTTCTGTTTTTTAAGGATCTTGTTTGAGTTGGGAGAAGATCTGTAGAGCATAGCATCAGAATTTCATTTAATAAGTCACACACATTTTGTTTCAGGCCATTGATTATAATCTCTATGATGTAATATTACTACCTTCACTGTTTCGTTGTGTTTCCTCTTCCCAATTTCTCCTTCTTTCTTAACCCTTCTGAATTTTGCCCTTGGGTAGATGCTGCCCCCCTTGATCTGAAATGGTTGACTGCTCTAAGGTGTGGGTATTTCTCTAGTGTAATTCCCCCCCCCCCCACCATAAGCATTTCTATTGTTCAGCTGAAAATCAAATCATCAGGGTGAGTTCATTTCCAGGTTTGAAAGGTGAAGGGAGCACCACGAGTCTCTTTCTGACCAGAAAACTGGCCTTTTGCTTTGAAATTCTCAGAGAATGGCCCTTCATAATAACTGTGGAAGCGTTACTGTCATCTTTTGATATGTCTAATGTGATAGTGGGCATCAGTGAAAGTCATATCTTCTGACTTTCCCATCTGTTCTCTAAATTATCTCTTTAAATATTAGTTTGAGGGGGCTAGATGAAATTTGCTTTAATCGTACTATGTAGTTGCTATTTTTTACCTCCTTATAAGCCCATCTTTCTCTAGATGGATTATAATTTCACTGCTGGTTGAGGTCTCTAGATTGAGATTGATTTTACAGCTCCATTTACTAATGATTATTTCTCTCTGTAGCATTCTTGTTCCCTAGAAAAATGGGATTCCCCCCCAATCATGCAATTAAAAGATAAAGCCATGTGGTTTAGCATGTGTTCATACATGGGACAATGTATTATATTTGCATCAAATTTAAATACCTTCTTTTATCTGTATTTAATCTATATTTAATCTTTCATGTGTTTGTTTACATTATACTTATCCCAGTGGAGTTCCACACCTATTGTATCCTGCTGTTGACATTTTGAAACTAAAAATAAAGAATAGGTTAGGAACAGCATTATTTTTATTTTAAAAATAATTTTATTGGTGGCTCATACAACTCTTATCATGATAAATACATACATCTCTTGTATGCAGACCATATTTGTACATTTGTTGCCATTATCATTCTCGAACCATCCTCCTTCTACTTAGGCTCTTGGTATCAGCTCCTCATATTTCCCCTCCCTCCCATTTCCCCCCCCTCATGAACCCTTAATAATCTACAAATTATCATTATTTTGTCATATCATACACTGTCCGATGTGTCCCTTCACCCACTTCCCTTTTGTCCTTACCCCAGGGAGGAGGTTATATGTAGATGCCTGCAATTGGTTCTCCCTTTCTACTCCACCTTCCCTCCACCTTCCCAATATCACCACTCTCACCACTGGTCCTGAAGGGATCATCTGTCCTGGAATCTCCATGTTTACAGCTCCAGTGTGTATCCCTGGTCTAACTGGATTTGTGAGGTAGAATTGGGATCATGATAGTAGGTGGAAGTTTTTAAGAACTAGAGGAAAGTTGCATATTTCATTGATGCTACACTGTACCCTGACTGGTTTGTCTTCTCCCTGCTACCCTTCTGTAAGGGGAGGTTGCTTCACCTACTGATATGTTTTGGGACCCCAATCTGTACTCCCCATAAATTATGATGATATACTTTTTAGTTCTTTGATGCCTGATACCTGATCCCCTTGACACCTCATGTTCACAGAGGCTGGTGTGCTTCTACCGTGTGGGCTTTATTTCTTCTGAGCTAAATGGCTGCTTGTTTACCTTCAAGCATTTAAGACTCCAGACACTATGTCTTTTGATAGTTGTGTGCCCACCATTTTAACTAAGAATATGAAATAAACCGTTTAGAAAAGCTTGAATCATGTACCTGCCCTGGGGTGGTGGTGGGGGTCAGTTACTCCTGAAACATGGGACAAAAATTGGACTGGAATAATTTCTAGAGGAGCACCTTGATTCTAGGCAGGTATACTGCACACAAAGATCCAGGAGAGTCAAATTACATTCTCAGGGCATAGAACAGTGATCCTGCATGCAAAGAAAAGCAGCCGACAGCATTTCTTTATGAAACAGCCAGAACTGACTCTTTAATTATGATGTATTTTATTCTCTATAATTTAATATTTTAAAACTACGACATGTTAAAGTGAAGTCATAAATTTTGCTTCAGAATACTGAAATAAGCCTTATTTATTTTGTATCCAAGAAGGAATGATTAGATATTAGCAACATCTTGAAGCTTGTGACATAACTGGTTTAATTACGATGTGCCATTGAATCTTTTCTTTATTTTTCAAGAAGTAGCTCTGTTGCAAAGAACTATACTCTCCTGAAATAGTTTGTGGTTTTTAGAGGCAAATTTTGTGTTGGCAGCTATTTGACTTTGAACTGAAGAAGATGAAGCCATCAGGGATAAGGAAAAGCACGAGCATTTGCAAATTAGGCTATAGAGAGCTATATTTACCGTTCATCTGTGAATGCAATTTCCTCATAATGGTTTCTCAACACACAAACATTATCAGGAGTGACTCACTCACAGATTTGGAGGTTGATATTCATTTGTGAGGAGGAAAGGAAAGCGAGCAGGATAAAAGCTCACCAAGAACTGACACCCTCCCATGCCTACCCATTATTATTCTCCTCTCACCAGCATAAGGTGGTAGTTTTGGGTTCCCTGGTGTCCAGTAAGTATAGGCAAAAATCTGACTTCTGTGTCAAAGAAAACATTACTCATTGTTTAGCAACTGTAAAATCGCTTACAGAGGGGGAAATTTCTAGGCAGTAGGGATTGCAAGATTGGGGGAAGATAGTTCTTGCCAATACAATGGAATTATGGAATCAGAAAATGAAAGAGGTGCGCAGGACTTTTGAGGTTATCTGGCTCCATCCAGTTACTTCCTGCAAGGAGAGACTGAGAAGCTCAGAGGTGACATGAGTTTGCCAGGAACTCTCCGGAGCTGTTTGATCAATGTGAGTGATGGGCAGGATAATGGGGAAAGCACAACTGTAACATTGGATAAGAGTGTGTTGTTTTCAGTTCTCCCACTAAGTTGGCAAGTGTAAGCTAGTTACTTCAAAGTGTTTCTAACATTCAGTGATATGGTGTAGCATTACAAGTCATAATACATACAGAGCACTTAGAGTTCCTGGTACATAGTATGTCCTCAGCAAATAATAAGCTTCCCTCTCTGCTAGGGAAGATCTGATTTCCCCTTAATAGAAACTCTTTCATCTCCATCTTGAAGTGCCTTTGTAAGCCTTCCCTTCATAAAAGCTAATACAGTATCATCAATAAATGTCAACAATTTCCAAGGCTGAGCCCCGATGGCATAGTGGTTGAGTGCAGGACTGCGACCCATGGGTTTGGCGGTTCAAATCCAGTAGCAACTCTCCAGGAGCAAGACTGGGTAGCTCCCATGACCACCAGAGGACAGTGATGCAAACAAACAAACAGGCAAACAAAACAAAATGTCAACAATTCCCTGATGTTTTGTTGACTTGATTTTTTTGAAATTAAACCTTCATGAAAGGAGGTCTATGTTTATATAATAATATATGAACTTTACATTGATAATATCAGATGCTTACGGAGCCCTGGTGGTGTAGTGGCCAAATGCTTAGCTCCTAATTGCTAAATGCTTAGCAGTTGGGTGTTAAAATATGCCCAGTGACTCCAAGGGTATGGTGATCTGCTACTGAAAGATTACAATCCATAACACCCTATGGGCTGGTTCAACTCTGTCACTATGTGTGTCACTATGAGTTGAAAATGTACTCAACGGCACCTGACAAGAACGATTAGGTACTTTATAGATTAAACAAATCGATCACCCATTAGCAGGAACCCTTCTGGTATAGTGAGTTATGGTTTGGTCAGCTGCTTAAACCCACCAGCCACCTCATGGGAGTGGAAATGAGACTTTCTGCTCCCCACAGGAATTGTTTTAGACTGTCCAACTGGTCACTCTGACCCAGAATGGCCTTGATGACTGTGAGTTTTTATTTCTTCCCATTGTCATTTAGGATTCTACAGGGAAAATATTGAATGAGTAGTTTTATTTAAAGAAGATAGGAAGAATACACAGAATCAATGTAGCCAAAAGAAATAATTGACCTTGCACCATTTCAAGAGGCATCCTATGAGTAAGAACTGATGATATTTAAGAAAAAAAATTCAAGCTAGACTGAAACTATTACATGAAAGAAAGACTTCAGGAACTGGTGGAATGTCAAGTGAAATGTTTCAACAAGCTGATGACGCAATAGAAACCCTGACTCATTTATTCCAGGAAATTTGGAAGAAAACTACTTGGCCAACTGAAAGGGAGAGATCCATATTTGTACCTATTCCAAAGAAAGGTGGCCCAAAAGAATGCTCGAATTACAGAAAAGTATCATTAATATCAAATACAAGTACAATTTTGCTAAATGTCATCCAAAAATGGTTGCAAAAGTATATGACAGGGAGCTGCCAGAGGTTGAGACTGGATTCACAAGAGGCTATGCAACAAGGGATCTCATTGCTGATGTCTGATGGATCTTGGATGAAAGCAGCAGCTAGCTACCCAAAAGATATTCACTTGTGGTTCATCACCTATGCAAAGCCATTTGACCGTGTGGGTCTAAACAAACAACAAATAACCTTGAGAAGAATGGGGATTCCAGTAGTCATGTTTAACTTGTGCTCCTATGTAACTTGTACATAGATCAAGATAGTTGTGTGAACAGAACTAATGGGAATACTGCACAGTTTAAAATCTGGAAAGATGTACATCAAAATTATATCATGTGACCATGTTTATTCAATCATATGTTAAGCAAATCATCAGAGAAGCTGGATTATATAATTATCAGAGAAGCTGGATTATATATATAAGACAGCATCAAGATTGGAGGAAGGCTTATTAACAACCTGCCATGATGCATATGACATGACTGCTTACTGTAAGTGAAGCAGACTTGAAACACTTGCCGATGAAGATCCAGGATTGCAGGCTTCAGTGTGAGTTACAACTCAATGTAAAGAAGACCAAAATCCTCACAACTGGACTCCTAGGTAACATTATGATGAATAGAGAAAAGACTGAAATTGTCAAGGAACTTGTCTTCTTTGGAGCCACAATCAATGCTCATGGAAACAGCAGTCATGATATAAAAAGACAAATCATATTTGGTGAATTTGCTGCTCAGGATCTCTAAGGACTGTTGACAAGAACTCAAGTGCGCCTGACCCAAACCATGGTATTTTCAGTTGTCTCATGTGTCCGTGCAAGTTGAGCATTGAAGAAAGAAGTCTGATGAAGAATTAACACACTTGAATTATGGTGCTGGTGAGGAATATTTAAAGTACTATGGATTGTCAAAAGAACAGACAAATCTGTACTGGGAGATGTATGCCCAGAGTGGTCCTTGGAAGCAAGGATGGGGTGACTTTGTCCCATGTACTTCGCACGTGTTGTTATGAGAGACCCATCTCTGGTACAGGGGCAGGGAAAAAGAGGAAGACCCTCAAGGAGATGAATTGACAAAATGTTTGCAACAGTGGGCTCAAGGAACATTTGTGAAGATGCTGCAGGACCAGACGTGGTTTCATTCTGCAAGGTCGGTATGAGTCAGAACCAACTCAATGACACACAACAACAACAACAACAACAACAACGGCATATAATACTTCTAAATGGAAGTGAACACAATCATAAATACTGTAGAATATCGGCTGATGTAATAAAAGAGATTCGAGACCACCTGCTCCACTTAGTTGCATGCATCAGGCTCTAGCCTAAGTAGTTTTTGTTTCTCCAAAAGGTCAATTCGCTCCTGTTATGCACTCCCCGAACGGACTGTTCTTTTTGCCTGGAATATGCATTCTTCGTGTGGATTGACTCCTCCTTCTTAGTCTGGTTGCTCAAAGAGGCCTTTCTCTGGCCAATCATCCTGAGATGGCTTCTCCCAACAAAACCAGACTCATTGCCATCAAGTTAATTCCACCTCATAGTGACCCAGCAGGTCATCATAGAACTCCTTCTGGTGTGTTTCTCAGACTGTAAATCTTTATGAGAGGAAAAAGGCTTGTCTTTGTCATTAGGAGCAATAGCTGGATTCAAACTACAGAGCTCGAGGTTAGCAATCCAACACTTAACCTACTATGCCACCAGGACTCCCCATTTTCATTCCAACACTTATTTGTTTGTATATTTATCTCTCCCATTGGATTACTGCATACAAATAAAGCACAAATTAATAGGTAGGAAGATTTGGAGGGAAGAGGGTTGTCTCCACCCAAAGCCTAAATATTAGATGGTCATGCCACAATAAAGGGATTGAAAAGAAATTAGGTACACATTGAACACCTATGGAGACCATCCAAAGCTGGCCACGCACAGACCTAGGTCTCAGTATCAAGTCACAGGAATGCCTGAACTTAGCCATGCCCCCTCAAGTAGGATAGGAGAAAAGGCATGGTTTTGGCAACCAGGTGATAGATGAGGAAGAAGCACTCTCCAACAATGAAAGACAGAAAGAGAAAAGGAACTGCTTTATATTGGGCAAAGTGTGTCATTGCTTATGGGAGAATTATCCCTAAGTATAAAAAAAACCAAACATCTTTCTGATGAATGAAGAAAGGGTAATAGATATTAAAATATAATTATCTAAGTTATTTTAGAAGAGTTATGTCAAACTTGTTTTGAGGTCTTTCATTTTCTGATATCTTGTATCATTAGATATCATCAAGTTGATTTCAACTTGTATTAGAGCTTTGATTCTAAAATCGTTTGTGTAAGGCTGTGGTCCATTGTAAGAACCCTTAACTCCATTTTAAGTCTGACATAAATTCAGATTCCATTTGAGTTCTTTTTGACTGCTAACCACCAAAGTGGCAGGAAGTTCCCTCAGGAAAAGAGCTTAAAAGTCCACTACAATTCCAGGGTGAGAGGGGTGGGGTTGGGGGAAGTTATGCTTTAGACTTTTCTTGGAGATTCAGGGCACTTGCCTGGGCATGTATGTAATAGTTTATTGTAAATAATCACATACTATCTGAAAGACAGGGTTCCTGGAAGCTTTGATTTAGGGCTGCTTAATTATGACTCATAATCATCCACCATATAACCAGGTGGTCAATGCTCCTGAACCAATCCTATAGGATACCATTGGGCACATATCACCACTGTGGTCTTTCAGACCCTTTCTGTAGTCCTTCTGGTGGGAGTGATGAGTCGATCTGCTATCAAGCATGATTTTGTAACAATTTCCTTCTTTAATAATTAGCCACACAGCTATGAATCATTTGACTCCAATTTGGCCTCATTGATGATTTGTTGTATTCTTGGTTGATACTATTGTCTTGGTCCTGTTTAAGTCTTATTGAAAGAAGTCTCTCTAGAATATGTTTGAATTTGAGGTCTTTCCCCACTACTAGAACAACTCATAGTGACCACATGTGATGGGGTAGAAGAGCCTCCTGAGATTTTCAAGTCCTTAATCTTTATGGGAGCAGATCATCACCTATTTCTCCTGTGGAGCCAAGGGATGGATTCTAAGTGCCAATGTTTTGGTTTGCATCAGAGTGCCTAAACAAAGGAAACAGAACATTGTCAGAGATACTGCTGGCAGAGGGGGCCCTCAGGTCAGAGGTGACTAAATGTGATTATAGAGCAACTCATTCCTTGGATGGGAGTTGACCATGATGACATGATTCCAGTTAAGCCTGTGGGAATGGAGTTTTTGAGATCTTTATTTGATCATGGAGCACAATTAAGGTAATAAGAGTAACAGCTGCAAAAACCTTCTGATGAATACACCTTGTGCAAAGTATGAATTTAGGAAATTTGAAAGTGGTCAAAAATGAAATTGGATACATGAAGATACATATCCTAGGCATTAGTGAGATGAAATGGACTGGCATTGGACATGTGGAATCAGAAAATCATATGGTTTACTTTGCTGGGAAGAACAGAAGCAACAGGAATTCCACAGCATTCATTATCAGAAAGAGCCTTGCGAAATTCATCACGGAGTACAATGCTGTCAGTGATCAGATTACATCTATATATCTTCTGTCAAGGAAATCCAATCAATACAACTATCGTCAACTTTATGTACTGACCACAAAAGTTAGTTATGAGGAAATTGAAGAGTTCTAGAAATGCCTTCTGTCTGAAATTAATCAAATGAGCAATCAAGATGCATCGATAGTTATCGGCAATTGGAATTCCAAAGTTGAAAGCAAAGAGGAAGGAACAGTAGTTGGAAAATGTGGACCTAGTGATAGAAATTAAACTAGAGCTCACATGATAGATTTTGTAAAACCAAAGACTTGTTCATAGAACATATATATATATATATATATATATATTCAATAACATACACATGGATTTCGCCGGATAGACTACACAGAACTCAAATTGACTACATCAGTAGGAAGACACAATGGAGACGCTCAATATCATCAGCTAAAACCAGACCATGGCTTTACAGTGGCTCAGATCATCAATTGCTCATATGGAAGTTCAGGATAAAAGTTAAGAAAATAAAAACAAGACTACAAGAATAAAAAACAACATTAAGTCTATTCCACTTGAATATCAAGAACATCCCAAGAACAGATTTGATGCACTGCATACTAATGACAGAAGACTTGATCTGTGGGCACATTTAGAATATGATTCATGAAGAAATAAAAAGGCAATTAAAAAAACCGAAAAGAAAGAAAAGATCACAGTGAATGTCAGAAGAGGCTCTGCTATTAATCAAGAGTTGAGTTGCTAAAGCATATGGAAAAATGCTGGAGTCCAAGAGCAGAATAGAACATTTCAACAGGCAGCTTGAGAAGACACAGCCAAATATTATAATGAAATGTGCAAGGATCTAGAATTAGATGACCAAAAGGGGAGAGCATTCTCAACATATCTGAAACTGAAAGAACTCAAGAAAAAAAAATTCTACCTTTGAATTGCAATTCTGAACGATTCTACAGGTAAAATATTTAATGATGTAGGAAGCATCGAGAGAAGATGGCAAAAGTACACAGTCACTGTACCAGAAAAAGCTGGTCAACAGTTGACCATTTCACGAGGTACTATATTAACAAGATCTAAAGAAATTTGAACTGCACTGAATTCAAGGCTCCAGCAATTGTAAAAAGACTCATTGAAATGTTTCAGAAAGCTGAAGAAACAGTGGAAGCACCTACTAATCTATGCCATGGATTTGGTAGACAGCTACTAGCGCAGTGGATGGGAAGACACCCATATTGGTACCCATTTTAAAGAAAAGTGACCTAAAAGATTACTAAAACTATGGAAGAATATCATTGATATCACACACAAGTCAAGTTTTGCGTAGAGTCATTTAACAGTGGTTGCAGCAGTGCATTGACAGGGAACTGGATTCAGAAGACATGGAACAATGGTTATCACTGGTGATGTCAGCTGGATGTTGGCTTAAAGCAGAGCATGCCAGGAAGATGTTTTCTTGTGTTTCATTGACATTGCCAAGGCATTCAACACCCTCTTTGCCATTGATTTTAGATTTCTTGTTGTTCCTAGAGTTTGTTGACTCTCCACGCCCTTTCCTCAACCCATGTTCTCCTGGAACAAACAATTGTTGGTCCTGCTCATCTTATCTAGATCAACATAGGGTAAAAGACAAATAAAAAGTGAAGCAAGAAAGATCCCTGATATTTCCTGGTCTGTCTAATGACCCTTATATATGCTTTCTGATCAAGTACGATGAGGTGCCAAGCCCTGTCCTCCAAGTGAGAAGTCTATTTCAGGATTCTTCAGGAACTTGGTTACTTTGTCCCCCTTGTCGTCCTGTTGCACTCCCTTTGTGTTTCACTCAGACAGTTAGATTTTTGTGTTGTAAGAACACTTTAGAGGGTAGAGTGTGTGATGTTCCCAGTTGCTATTCAGTTGATTTTTGACTCATAGAGATTCCATGACTGTCAGAGCAAAACTTGGAGTATTCCCCCACAAAAGCAAAGCAGATTTTTTTCAAAGCTATGTAATATATATATTTTTTCAAAACTTTATCACCTTCAAAGTACTCTCCAGTACACTTAATACATTGGTCAAATCTGTGATTTCATTCTTGGAAACATTTTTCAGGCTCATCTGTTTGGATAGCTGACAGCACCTCCCTCGTTTGTTTGTTTTCTTCACCTCTTCTATGTTATAACATCACCATTCTTTCATGTTCCTCTGCATCTGTAGAAACAAAAAGAAGCACGAAGGGAGGTCAGGTGAATAAAGTGCATGGGACAAGAGAAGCATGCTGCTGTTGCTCAAAATTGGTGCACCAAGATGGCACTGTGAGCAGGTCTCTTGTGGTGGCAAAACCAGTTCCCCATCTGCCACAAATCAGACCTTTTTTTTTGTCACTCACTGTACAATCTTTTAGAACCTCTAAATAGAAAACTTGATTAACAGTCTGACATGGTGGAACGAACTCCAAATGCACTATTAGTCAACTTTTTCATCCTTTTACAAAGGCGATGGACATCCAGAAAGAGGTTTGTCATCAGCTGACACTTCACTTTTTTTTTTGAAATGAGAAAACCCCTCATATACTTGAGTTTTTCCCTGAGTATTGTTCTTGTAAGCTGTGTTCAACATCACACTAGTTTCTGAAGAATTTTTCCCAAGCAGGAAACAAAATTTCTCAGCTGCACACTGTTCTCTTAAATTGACCATCATAAACAATGAGGTTCACGCAAAACAGCTTTTATGAAAACATTCACTGTCACCAGAGAGAACCTTTCCAGATGACACCACTGGGTGCACTAACTCAGAAGGAGTTGCTTGATGCTTGCATAGTGGGAAAAAATGAGTACTATGAAAGCTTGCTCAGCCCAGCGTAATTCTGTGTTGTTGTTTTTTTGTTTTTCTTTGCTTTTTTATACCCCTGTGTTTGCTAAATCTTCAGTAGCCCACTGTACCCACAAACCCAAATATAGCAGCCCAGTGGCTGGTTAAAAACAACGAAAGTTGGTACTCTGTGTATCAAATTTTAGGAAACATCTTGGTCCTGGAACCCTTTTCTTCAACCACCAAGACTGTCTTCCATATGTTGAGTTGACGCAACTTGGACAGTTCTCTTTGTCTAGAGATGGTGCCTCCAGAAAACGTCTGGTAGGTTGCATCTCTTTTGCTCCATATTCAGGACATAGAAAGAGTACTGCAAGAATCTACATGTATGGCTAGCCGTACGATGCTCGCCTAGAATTTTCACCTATGGAACATCACATGCAACTTTCTGCTTTGCTTACCTGGTAGCAAGATGTACAGAGGAAGGAAAAGTTAACTTCTGGCCCTCATTCATCACTTTTATTGAACTTAAATTCTTTTGTTTTAATGCACACTTGATTGAGCAAGCATTTATTGAGGCAGTTATGGTTTGTAGGAGAAAGAGACAGCTGAAGAAAGAACAAATGAATCGAATGTAAATCAAATACTTAGCCCTTTGATAGAAACTACAAAGCCTTAAATGTGTGTTCTTAATGGTAATTTTTACAAAACTCCAGTAGGAAGCTTTGACAGTGATTGTTTCACAGGGAGATGGGTTTTTCCTTTCACATGCTAATCACCTGCTCGTGGTGATATTTCTCTCCTTGACTGCAGTCAGAGAATTGAATAATTTATAGAATGAATTTTGTTGTAAATTTATTGTGTCACAAGCAGGTTGTAATTTCACTAACAGTTCACTTAAGTTATTAAGTTGAAAAAAAAAGTGGTTGATAGGATATTGCATTTGGAGGGGTTGTTTTTTTTTTTTTTACCTCCAGTAAAGTCGCATCTTATATATTTTCAAAACAGAATATTTGCCTAATTTTTATTCAGCATCTGATATGAGAGAAGGAAGAGTACATTAACATAAGTGGAATTGCATCTTCACACTATTGTTGAATTTGGGAGTTGTAAACAAATTATTGAAGATTTTCTAGAGACAGAAATAGCAGTAAGCCTCATCCTTCTGTAGTGCTACTGCCATTGTTTCCTGTTTGCTTCTGAATCATTGTCTCCAGTTTGTCGAAAGGTGAAGATGCTTCTGTGAAGAACCAAATGAATCTTAAAATTTTACTTCAGTTTTCAAGTTAAGGTGACTGCAAATTATCACTCCCCCAAATTTCATCCAGTCCAAAGGGACTACCAGGGGAACTAAACAAAACAAACAAACAAAGAAATAAAAAGCCAAACAAATCTTTAAAAACATCTCTATTGGGGTATTGGCCTCCATTGACATTCTTGGGGCTATCCTTTAATGGCTGTGCTTCTGTGATAAGAAGTAACATTTGGCCAGGAGGAACCTTTGCTTAGTTTCTTCCCTCAATGCTTCAGCATTCAGAAAACAAGCATTTAAGGTCTCCTGTTAGTTACATTGAAATTTTTCCATTGACCCTGCCAGTGTGAATGAATTTCAAACAAGTCATTTCTTTTTCTGTATGGATTATTTCCCTAGGTTCCTGGTAGGGGTTACTTTTCATTCCTCTAGGAGTTCCCTCTATTCTTGTTAGCACCCTGAGGACTTACTTTATATTTTCGATCTTGTTCCCAGATGTGCCCCCCCTCCCCATAGTCCCTCCTCCTTTCTTCCCCTTACTCTGAATATTTCAATCCCTGTGCAAGGAAGGCTGGGTCATAGCCACTTTTTTCATATTGGAATACTTTTGAAGCCTTCAGAATAAAAATTCTCACCATCTGTTACAAAATCCAGAAATGTGGTATGAAAACGGTTTCCCTCAGTCCCTCTACCCCCAAAGAACAAAACCTCTGCCTTTGAGTCCATTCCCATTCATAGTGACTCTATAGGACAGAGAATTGACCGATAGGGTTTCCAAGGCTGTAAACTTTTACCATTTTTCTCCCACAGAGCACCTGCTAGGTTCAAGCCACCTACCAATTGACACAACATGAGTGGTTTGGGTGAGCTATCTTGGTAAACCAATTCACCAGTCAGGAGTGGGAAGAAGAAGAAGAATATTTGTTGGATATTAGTACCCAAGGTATACATTGGAGGTGGATGCTCTCACTATACTTATTCCATCTGTGCAGAGTGAATAATCAGACATGCTTGATTAAACGAAGAAGAATTCAGTATTAGGATTGGAGGAAGACTTATTAACAATCTGCCATATGTCATTGACACAGGGTTGCTTGCTGAAAATGAGGAGAACTCGAAGCACTGCTTAATGAAGACCAAAGTTTGTAGGCTTCAGAATGGATTGTAACTCACTGTAAAGAAAACCCAAATCTGCACAGCTGGAACAACAGGTGACATCATGACACGTTTTTTAAAAAATTGTAATTGTCAAGGATTTCATCTTGCTTGCATTCACAATCAATGCCCATGGAAGCAGCAGTCATTATATCAAGGGGCACATTGAGTTAGGTAAATTTGCTTCACAAGACTTCTTTTAAGTGTTGAAAAGCAAGGATGTTACTTTGAGGAGGACTAAGTTGCATGTGACCTAAGCCAGGGTATTTTCAATTGCCTCGTATGCATGAGGCATCCAGTCAGGTAGGTCAAGGAAGTGTCAATTCATTTGAATTGTGGTCTTAGAGAAGAATATTGAAACTACCTTGGACAGCTAAAAGGATAAACCAATTTGTATTGGAACAAGTAGGACAGAATGTTCCTTAAGAGTAAGGATGGTGAGACTTTGTTTCATGTACTTTCTTATCAGGAGAGACTGGTGCACAGAAAAGGACATCATGCTTTGTATAGTCGAGGGCCAGCAAAGAAAGATGAAGGCCTTGGGCAAAATATATCAATATAGTGACTGCAGCAACGATCTCAAACTTAAAAGTAATTGTGAGGATGGTCCAGGACTTGTCAGCATTTGATTCTATTGTATGCAAGGTCACTATGAATCTGTCAGTTTGTTGTAGTGGCTTGTGTTGCGTTGATGCTGAAAGCTATGTCACTGGTATTTCAAATACCTGAAGCTACACCCCGAGTGAACAGATTTCATTGGAGTTTCCAGACTAAGAACAGGTACTGAAGAAGGCTTAGGTTCAGAGGAAGGAACCCCTGAAAAGCTTCTGCATAGGTTTGAAACATTTTTGAATACATTTTGCAAAGGAAGCAGAACATTGTCAGAGATATTGCAGGCAGACGGGGCCCTCAGGTCAGAGGGCACCCAAAATGTGACTTCTGAGAGGGGAGTTGACCATGGTGACCTAAGTCCAGGAGAGCTAGTCTGAGTGGAGCCTTTGGGATCGTCATTTGCTAATGGGGTACAACGCAAGGTAAAGAGAAACATTGACAAAAATTTCCTAGTGATGAGAGCTTGGAATGTGCTAAGTATGAGTTTAGAAAAATTGGAAGTGGTCAGAAATGAAATAAAGATCAATTTGAGGTATTAGTGTTCTGAAGTGGCCTGGTATTGGCAATTTTAAGTCAGAAAATGATATTTACTCTGTCAGGAATAACCCAATCAAGAGGAATGCCTTTGCATTCATTGTCAAAAAACGATCTTGCTAAATCCATCATGAAGTACCATGCGGTGATCAGATTATATCTATCTGCCTGGATGGAAATCCACTCAGTACAGCCGTTGGTCAACTTTATGCACCAACCACAAAAGTTAGTGATCAAGAATTGAAGAATTCTAGAATGTCTTCTATCTGAAATTAATCAAACATGCAATCAAGATGCATTAGTAGTTACTGTTGATTGGAATGCAAAAGTTGGAAGCAAAGAAAAGGGAACAATGGTTGAAATATGTGAGCCTGGTGATAGAAAAGAAGCTAGAGATCACATGATAGAATTTTGTAAAACCAACAACTTGTTCATAATAAACACCTTTTCTCAACAACGCAAAAGGCAAATATATACATAGGCTTCCCCAGATAGATTACACCAAAAACAAATGGATTTCATCTATGGAAAGACACAATGAAGAAACTCAATGTCAAAATCTCAAACCAGACCATGGGCTGACTGTGGAACAGAAAGATCAATTGATCAATTGTTAGGATAAGCTGAAGAAAATAAAATACAAGCCACAGTGGTCAAAATATGACCTTGAGTCTATCACATCTGAATCTCGAGAACCCCTCAAAAATTGATTTGATGCATTGAACTTTAATGACAGAAGACCTGATGATATGTGGAAGCACATCAATACTATAAGAAATGAAAAAAGCAAAAGATCAATTTTTAAAATACAAATCACTTTATTGGGAGTCTTATAGCTCTTATAATAATCTACACATCAATTGAATCAATCACATTTGTATATATGTTGCCGTCATCATTTTAAATATATTTCTATCCACTTGAGCTATTAGTATCAGCTCCTCTTTTTGCCCCCCCTTCCACCCTTGTGTCTCTTTGATAAATGATAAATGATTATTATTTTCATATGTTATGCCATCCACTATCTCCCTTCATCCACATTTCTGTTGTTCATCCTGAGGGTGGAGTATACATTGATCATTGCAATTGATTCCACCTACTGTCATGGTATCACTACTCCCACTATTGTTCCTGAGGGATTTATCTGTCTTAGATTCTGTGTGTTGAGAGCTCTTATTTATACCAGTGTACATGTTCTGGTCTAGCAGGATATGTAAGGTAGAACTGGGGTCATGATAGTGGGGGGCAGGCAGTTCAGGGGAGGAATTATTAAAGAACAGAAGGAATGCTGTATGTTTTGTTGGTGTTATGCACCCTCCACTCTGACTGGTTTGTCCCTTCTGAGTGATCCTTTTGTGAGGGATGCCCAATTGTCTACAGATGGCCTTTGGGTCTCCACTTCTACCCCTCTCCTTAGCATTGATATGAGTGTTTGTTTTGGATCTTCTGATACCTGATATCTGATCCTATTCATACCTCGTGATCACACAGGCTGGTGTACTTCTTCCATGTGGGCTTTGCTGCTTCCCTGCTCAATGGCCACTTGTTTTAACTTCAAGCCTTTAAGACCCCAGATGCTGTATGTTCTAGTAGCCAGACACCATCAGCTTTCTTTCTGACATTTGCTTATGCACCTGTTTTGTCTTCTGCGATTGTATCGGGAAGGTGAGCATCACAGAATGCCATATTAGTAGAACAAAGTGTTCTTGCATTAAGGGAGGCCTTGAATAGAGGCCCAATATCCTTGTGCTACCTTGCTATTTAACATATAAACATATGTACATAGAACTATGTCCTTATCCTTATATATTAATATACCTACGTATGTACATGCCTATACTTATACCTCTATAAATGCCTTTTTGCCTCCTAGTTCTTTCCTCTATTTCCTTCAAAAGGTCATTAAAAAGATAGGGAAGAAAGGGAAGATCAAAGTGAATGTCAGAAGAGACTCTGAAGCTTTCTTCAGAGTAATTGTAGAGTAGCTGAAGCCAATGGAAGAAATGACAGTCAAAGAACTGAATAGAAAATTTCAAAGGGCAGCTTGAGAAGACACAGCCAAATATTTTAATGAAATGTGCAAGGATCTAGAATTAGAAAACCAAAAGGGAAGAACATTCTCAGCATATCTGAAACTGAAGGAACGCAAGAAAAAATTCTACTACCATCGAATTGCAATTTTAAAAGAGTCTATATACAAAATATTGAATGATGCAGGAAGCATCGAGGAAAGGTGGCAAAAGTACAGAGTCTCTGTACCAGACTGAAGTGGTCAACAGTCAACCCTTTCAGGAGGTAACATATGGGCAAGAACCAATGGTGCTGACATGAGAAGTTCAAATATCACTGAATAAAAGGCTCCAGGAATGGAAAAAATACTTATTGAAATGAATCAAGAGGCAGTTATGTGAATGGAACAAGGCAATATGTATGATTTAAAATCAGGAAAGGTGTGTGTGTCAGAGTTGTATCCTCTTACCACACTTGTTTAGTCTATATGCTGAGCAAATCATCAGAGAAGCTGGATTATATGAAGAAGAGCTTGGCACTGGGATTGGACAAAGGCCTGTTCACAAATTACAGTATGCAGATGACACCACCTTGCTTGCTGAAAGTGAGATGGACTTGAAGTACTTGCCGATGAAGACCAAGGAACACCATCTTCAGTAGAGATTACAACTTACTATAAAGAAGTTGCAATTTGCACAACTCGGTGTAAATCTTCACAGCCAGACCAACAGATAACATCATGATAAATGGATTAAAGCTTGATGTTGTCAATAGTTTTGTCTTCCTTTGATCCACACTCAATGCAGCAGCCAATAGATCAAAAGAGATATTATATTAGGTAAATCTGCTGCATAATTCTCCTTGGAGTCTTGAAGAGCAACGATATTACTTTGAACACTAACATGCCCCTGGCCGAAGCCCTGGGATTCTCCATTACATCATATGCATGTGAAACTTGGACATTGAATAAGGAAGACTGTAGAAGTATTGATGTATTTGAATTGTGGGGGCTGGGAAAGAATATTGAAATACCATGGACTGCTTAAAGGACAAACTGATGTTTTTTGAAAGAAGTAAGGCCAGAGTGCCCCTTAGAGGATGGCAAGACTTTGACATTCTTTGGACATGTTGTCTGGAGAGTCCAGTTCCTGGATAAGGACATCATATTTGGTGGCGTTGAGAGGGGACCAAAAAGAGAACGTTCTATAAGAAGATGGGTTGACATAGTGGCTGCATCAATAGGCTCAGACGTGGGAACAATTGTGAGGATGGTGCAGGACCATGCAGTGTTTTTTTTTTCCTGTTGTAGGTACATAGGGTTGCTATGGATCGATTGTACAACAACAACATGAGAGGACTTGACACTGTTGGCTAACTGTTGGACTAATAACCTCAAGGTCAGCTGTTCAAATCCACCAGCTTCTCTGGGATAAAGATGAGACTATTTTCTCTTATAAAGATTTGCAGTAGTTGGCTCCTTAGCGCAGTAGGCAGTCTCATAATCTGAATGTCATAAAGATTTACAGCTTTGGAAACTCCCGAGTTACTCAACACTCACCTGGGAGGGGAAAATGCATGTACTGTGAAACTCTGCTCTGCCCACTGCAATTCTGGTTTAATTTGGTGGGGTGTGGGGATAACCCCCTCATAATTCTTCAAGGAAATATATTTTCTTAAGTACTGATTAAAAGAGAGTGTTGAAATGAATGATTTAAAAATCAATTGTTTATAACCCCATGTAAGGAGTAGGGAACAAGGGGATACACACCCAAACTAAAACCTTTTGCTTTTGTTGAGTCTGGTTTATGTACAGTATACAGTGCTGAATGCCTGCAATACAGTCTGTGAATTAGGATGTTATATGGTGTAGATGTTGACTGAACACCATTTAAAAACCTTATGGAAGCCCACTTTCTGTTGTCCTCAACTACCCCAGCTGCTGTCGGACAGGCTGGAAGAATGGGTGTTGACAGCTTCGAGGGACAAAAGGGTGGCAGCACAGCTGGGTGAAAGGAAGGGGGTCAGGACTACAGCCACTGTCTACACTGTCTACTTTAGCCTGAGATTCTGTATATCTCATCTGCGATTGAATGCTTTAAGAGTTTGGGGTCTTTAAAATCATTAGGGGGAAATAAAAGAAGAGCTTATTTCTCTTTAAAACAATGCAAAGCAACAGCAACAACAAAATACCTATGAGACCATGGGCATATCTGTAGACAGATGTTGCCTCAGTGTATGCTAAGGGATACTACTTGTGTTTCCAACCGCTTCTCCATCACCATATATCAAAAATAAAAAAGGAGAAAATATTTCTACCTTTCATTTTTTATTGAAAAATGCTAAGACTCTTTTGTCGTGAGAATGTTTCATTTTTAATTTGCATTTCCTATTTCTATCTCATGGATGTAATTGGTATTCATTCACCCCAGGATTCAGGCTAATGACCTCATAACATGAGGAAAAGAGAAGGAGAAAGAGAACACCCTATGGTTTAGGTGACCACTTAAGTCACTGTTTCCCTTTTAAAAATAATTTATTCTATTTCTGGCCCTTTATGCCCTTACCATTTTGTGCTTTTCATAGCATTAAAAAAAAGAATTATACATAGGTTACTTTAATATTAGGCTCAGTTTTCTCAACAGTGGTTAAAAAAAATCAAGTATTTCTATTTCATATACCTCAACTCAAATTAGAAGTGTTGTTTGTGATTTGAAATATACGTTAAGGTAACTTTTAAAATGAATACCTGAAGAACAGTACTTCATAGGCTTCTGAGGCACATTAGCTAATTAATCCTTGGAAAGTTATATGATGACAATTACAGAGTTTTAAAACAACAACAAGAACAACAGCTAAAAGCCAACAGCAAAAAAAGAAAAGTCTACAAGTAGAACCAGGTCTGTTTGTTGACCTTTAGGAGTGTTTTCCAATTGGGTCCAATGGGGCATTTTTTGTTTTCCTTTGTTGTTTTGTTTTGCTTTGTCTTGTTTTTGTGTTTATTATTGTCTCTGTATGCCTATCTAGATGGATTGGCAGGATAAACAATCCAGAGGAGAAAACAATGGGACTGAAGTTTTCAGGGGGACACAGGAGAGGGGGAGATGGAGGACAGGAAGAGGAGTGTTCACAAACCCAGGGACAAGAGAACAACAAATGATCTAAAATAGATGGTGAGGGGGGTTTAGGATGCCTGGTGGGGCTTAATCAAGGGCAATGTAGCCGAGAGGAATTACTGAAACCCAGATGAAGGCCAAAAATGGTAGTGACATAAGAGAAAAGTAAAAGGAAATAGAGGAAAGAACTAGGAGGCATATGGACATTTATAGAGGTCTAAGTACAGGCATGTTCTTATGTAAATATATTTGTATATAATGATAGGGCGTTAGATCTATGAGCATATACATGTATGTTAAATATTAATGCAGCAGCTGAGCCCCTGTGACGTAGTGGTTGAGTGTGAGACTGTGGCCCACGGGCTTGGCGGTTCAAATCCAGCAGCGGCTCTCCAGGAGCAAGACTGGGTAGCTCCCATGACCACCAGAGGGCAGTGATGCCCCCCAAAACAAACAAACAAACAAACATACAAACAAAAAATTTTAATGCAGCAGACAGACATTGGACCTCTACTAAAGTACTCCCTTAACACAAGATCACTTTGTTCTAATAAACTGGCATTTTGTGATTGCTCACCTTCCCTGACAAGATTGATCACTGAAGACAAAATGGGTGCATAAGCAAATGTGATGAAGAAAGCTAATGGTGCCTGTGTATTATTACAAGATACTGCATTTGTAGTTTTAAAGGCTTGAAGATAAAACAAGTGGCCATCTGCCTGAGAAGCAATAAAACCCAATGGAAGAAGCACACCAGCCTGTGTGATCATGAGGTGTCAATGGGATCAGGTACCCGGCATCAAAAACACAGAACAAAAAACATATCAAATTGAATGAGGGGGAGGGGAGTGGAGACCCAAAACCCATCTGGAAACAGTTGGACATCCCCTTACAGAACGGTCACAAGGAAGAGATGAGCCAGTCTGGGTTCAGAATAGCACTGATGAAATATACAACTTTCCTCTATTTCTTTAATGCTTCCCCCCCACTCCCATTATTATGACTCCAATTCTCCCTTACAAATCTGGGTAGGCCAGAGCATGTACCTGTGTACAGATAAGAGCTGGAAATACAGGGAATCTAGAATAGATAAACCCCTCAGGACTAATAATGAGAGTAGCGATACCAGGAGGGTAGGGAAAAGGTGGGGGGAAAAATGAGGAACTGATCCCAGTGATTGCCATATCCCACCCCCACCCCCCCAAGAGAGGAAGGATCTACAGAAAAGTGGGTGAAAAGAGACAGTGGACGATGTAAGAAATGAAATCAATAATACTTTATAATTTATCAAGGGTTCATGAGGGAGGGAGGGAAAAATGAGGAGCTGATACCAAGGGCTCAAGAAGAAAGTATTTTGAAAATCATGATGGCAACATGTGTACAAAAGTGCTTGACACAATGGAGGTAGGTGTGCATTATGATAAGGGCTATAAAATGATTTTTAATAAATGGAGTTTTTAGAGATGTGTAAAAGCCATTGGTCAAGAAGCTATGCTGAACCTTTGTGGTTTCCATGTATCTTCAACCAGTATGTGGTTAGGTGACATGGAGCTTATCGCAACTCAAAGCAACCCTATGTACAACCAAACAAAATACTGCCCAGTCCTGCACCATTTTCATAATGATTGCCGTGTTTGAGCTCACTGTTGCAACCACATCCAGCTCATTGAGAATCCTCCTCATTTTTGCTGAACATCTATATTTTACCAAGTATAATGTCCTTCTCCCCAAACCGGTCCCTTCTAAAAACATGCCTCAAGTGTGCAGATGAAAGCTTGCCACCCTCACTTCTAAGGAGCATGCTGCTGGATGTCTTCCAAAACAGAGCTGCTCATTCTTCCAGCAGAACAAAACCAAGCAAACACACATCACTGCCTCAGGTTGATGCTGACTCTTTGAGACTTTATAGGACAAGATAGAACTGCTTTGTGGGTTTCCAATACTGTAACTCTTTTCAGGAGCAGAAAGCCCCATCAGTCTCCCACAGAGCAGCTAATGGTTCATGGGCCTGCAGATTACAATGGGTGGAAGGGAGGCATCTGGCACTTGATCCATAGGGCACCATTCTGGTATCAAGCAGAGTAGAGCCTTTGTAGGGGTGATGGTGTCACTGACCCTTGGGTCTGTGAATGTCGAGGTGCACCATGCTTCGGGTGACTAGCAGGTGTGTGGAACAATGAAGGGTCTCACCTTTCTAGTTACCAGCTCCTCATGTACCAGGTTGTGTGTCTTGATAGAACACTGCTTGCAAAAGTTGATGATAGCTGTGCTTCATCAGGCTAGCCAACAATTCAGTGGTCTGTCTTCTCTCTCACCACTTTTGTTCTGCTCCTTGTCTGCATCAGTATCCAATCCACTGAAGCCCAGGGTTCCAGGGTTATCATCACCTGTTCTGTTTCATTTGGACTCTTGTGTCTTTGTTGTCGAGGGTCTGTGTACTGTGTCCTTCTAGTTCATCATCTTGCTGGAAGTCTCAAAGACAGGTTTGTTTGTTTGTTTTTACTTCTGCTTTCATAGGCATTGATTTTGGAACCAAGTAACTAAAATCTTTGGCAACCTCCATCTTTCTTCATCTATCATGATATTATTTATGGGTCTAGTTAAACCAATATAGTTTTCATCATTTTTTTTCACACCTCCACCCCATATTTTTTATTTTGAAATCTATATTTTAAGTCTTTTAAGTGTCTTTCTCACATAATGTAGGAGATTCATTATATATATATATATATATATATATATATATAGTTTTATGGGAGTTTATTTGTTTATTTTTTTTTATTTGGGAGAAGTAAACCAGTTTTATAGGGCAAGCAAGCTCAGGCAATTAGCATATGGTGATCTTCAAAATCATCATCGTTTATTCAGTGAGAATGTTATTTATTTATTTTTTTTAGTGAGACAACATTAGTGTAGCATGCTCTAACATAAAGGAGTGATTTATAAGTAAAACAAACTCAAGTCAAATTCACTGCCAGAGGTTTGATTCTGACTCGTCGTGACACTGTAGCGCCAAGTAGAATGATCCCTTTGGGATGCTGAGGCTGTAAACCTTTAGAGTAGCACGTTGCCTCCTCATCTTTGTCTCATAGAGCAGCTGGTGTGTTCTAGCTACTGACCTTATAGTTTGGAGACCAATGTATGAGCCACTTTGCCGTCCTTGTTCCTTGAGTGAATAGATAGAAGACATAACAGAATTATATTAGGGTTTGAAGGCAAAACAAGTACCCTCCCAAAGTCTTGGGATGCTATGAACATCAAGCTGATAATTAAAAGAGAAACTTCTTACAAATTATATGCTTTGTGGTGAATCTAAAACAAAATAGAAAATGTCTTTGTTATTGACTTTGCCCTTCCTTCTCACCCTTTCTGCCCAACTCTGACACCCTTTAAAGCTGTTGCTGTCTATCCACTATCAGAATAAATTCTAGAGTCTGGAATATCTCTTAAAATTTATAAATTCTTATTCTCATTTTCCCTTTGCGTACCATGGGTGGCCTTATGCTAACTTGGATAGATGATGATTTCCCAAATGTATTACAGCTCAAAGAGCTGACAAATCTGATAGTTTGTTTCATGATCTCTACAGAAGAATGTTTGTGGAATGTAGTCCTAATACTTTATTTTGAAAATGATAATACCAAACTCGGTATTTGTGTTACATTTATCTAGATGAGATTATAGATTGAGTACAATACAAACCCAAGCAAACCTACTGCCATGGAGTCAGTTCTGAGAAGAGAAAGTGAAACAAACCTTGTATCCGTCTTGCATGCATTGGCGATACAGCATAAGGGAGGAAGGTTGAGGATGAGTGTACCATGGCTTAACTACATGAATGCCAGAGAACAGAAACCCACAAAGCAGCCATATAGGAATTTTAGAATAGCATTTGAGGCCAGGCAGTTTATTATTATTGTGGCACAAGCTTCGGTGAGGCCGTGGCAAAAGTGTGAGTGCCAGCAAGAGTGAATATTTGAGATCAATCATTTAATTTATACTTTACATAGTAGAAAATTTTTTTGTACTTAAAACTAAAAAAAGTTTACAGTCTATCTGGAAGATATAAAGAAATCGTTGTTGAGCAGATTTTCTTTTAGTCCAGCAAAACGTGGTCTGCAGAGATTAGTGTTTTATTGAATGGGCACTTTTAAATATCTAAGCAATATTAATCAAAGCTACTGTGATTTCTGATACCTAATTTGATTAAATATTTCATGGTTGTGGACCCCTCCAATTGGATGTTATGCTATTGTCTTAATTCTCTCAGCCAAATTGTTTCTTGTGATGTAGCTATTTTACAGTGTTGTTGCAGTTAAGGGAATATTGATCAGTTTGCTAGCATTATAGATCTTCATTCAGCCACAGTGCTGCTGAAAGTAATGTAGAGTTACCTTTGAGAGAAACTTCTGCCCCATAAAAATTTTAAGAACAAGAGCAATGACTATCTGTTTTGATATTTTTAAGTGCAGCTCTTTTTTGACAGTATGGTATGGGAGATGACCTCTTTGAGTCATTTTCAGTAGTGTGATTTTAAGATTGTTTGTTGGAAAAACTAACCAAATCTCTTGAAGAAATAGATCAACAAGGGACTCATAAAGGATCTACTCTTTTACATATGAGAATCTTTTGCAGCTCTGAGGATAAAGACAGGCTTGTTGCTGAAGAATAAAGGGTTTCCAGGCAAGCCAAATGATAACCAGCTGGCCTAACATTTATTTTCATCATCTTTCCTTTATATCCCCCAGAGAATTTAGGCTTGATGAAGAATTTTTGGGGAAAAGTACCATTAGTACATGTTAGTAACCTCTAAATCTTACAGGAATCCTAAGAGGATGTTTCGGAGGGAGGTAGAACAAAACAAATCCAAGAACCAAAGAAAATTTTACAGATTGTGGAAAGCTTTGCAGATCTCATATATATATTTGATGTTGAAAAATGGGCTAGTGGAAATTCCGTATTTTTAATAGCTTTAAGGAAAATCCAGGATGAGGGAAATAAAACTTGATAGTTTGATGTGTATGTCCCTTTTTTTGGCATCCATAGTTCTTTCTTAAAGCAAAACATGGTGTGTTTGAAAGGGGAAGAAGTACCCTGAAAACAATGACTAGTGTTCAGCCCCAAGGACACAGTCCTTGTACACTATCTGAGACTAGTACTCTGAGATAGGGAATTGAGAACTGTCATTGAAGCAGTTTGGAAACCCTCATGTCTGTCCCATTCTAGACAAAGGTAAAGCTTGTTTGCTCTTGTTCCTTTTGAAGAGTGATATAGTCTCAGAGATCCAAGTTCGCGCTTCATGTTCCATGAGGAGATTTGGCCTTGGTTTTACCTTTTTGTTCCTGTAACAGTGGTTCTCAACCACCCATGACCCTTTAATACAGTTCCTCATGTTGTGGTGACACCCCAACCATAAACGTATTTTCATTGCTACTTCATAAATGTAATTTTGCTACTGTTATGAATCGGGTGACCCTGTGAAAGGGTCATTTGAGCTCCCAGGGGGTCATGACCTCCAGGTTGAGAACTACTCTTTTAGAATCCTATACACCAGCATGTTCAGGCCAACTTTGCCTGCCGGGTGCCCGCTTCTGCAGGCTCCTAGTCACAAACAGAATAGAGCAGGTCCAGGGTTTGAGAGGCCTAAAACTTATGCCCTTTTTAGGGCCTAATTTAAGGAAGTGGGAGTCTCTGCATTATGCAAATAGAGGTCCATGAGTGCTGGCTACTCACTGAAAGGCTGATAGTTCAAATCTAACCAAGAGAGATCTCAGAAGAAAGTCCTGATGATTTATTACTACAAAGTCAGAACTTTAAAAGCCCCACTCAAGTCTCCTCTGTAACTTATGGAGGTGGCAGGAATTAGAATGAACTCAGCAGCAGTTGTGTGTGTAGTGGGGGGTGGACGTAGCATAAATGGCTACTGTACTTGACCTTTAACTGAAAGGTTGAGTCCATCCAGAGACATCTCAGAAGAAAAGTCTTGTCATTTACTACTGAAACATTAGCTATTATAAGCCTTATGTAAAAAGCCCTGGTACGTAGAACAATGGCTTAGCACTCTGGTCCTAAGGGGTAATGTAGTGTTTTGAATCTGCTTCACCCACTTCGCAGGAGAATAGACCTGATGATAGTGCTCGAATGAAGATTTCCACCCAGGAAACCTTATGGTAAGGTTTCTAGGAGCCAGAATCCACCCCATGGATGGCACACAATAACCGTCTCCATCAAGTGCAAGTCTTCTTTGACCCACATGACATAGCCATGAGCTAGAATTGACTTCATGACAGTTTTGATAATTAAGAAAGTATAAAATGATTACTAGTAAATTCATCATGTAAATAAGTATTTCATTTGAGAAAAGAGATTCCAACAGAATTATAAAGTTTACAAAGTGGACAAATGTTGCAGAAGACTCACAATCTAGAAAAAATAAATTATTAAAATAATAATATTAGAATTTTTATAATCAATTGCTGGGTGCTCACTCTACTATTTTTTTCCTTAATGTATTTTGGCTGTATAATCTTGGCAATGATTTTTAAAAAAAAATATTGTTTTCTATTGAGAGGATAGAAAGGTAATTCGGTCTTTTCCCTGTTGTGATTTTAAATTTTAACATTTACTTTTTTATTATAAGTGTTTAGAAATGTTAAATACCGTGTTCACTTTATTAGTAAGGTCATGTAGACAACAACTGATTGTTTAGGATTCAAATTTGGAAAGAGTGCTACTCAATTTCTTTTATGTGTGAACCATGGGATTTCAAGGTATGTCAAGTGTTTTCTTTGACTAGCGTTGGTTTTTGAATTGACATCCCTTGTTGATATCCTTACTGCAGGTTCATTGTGAAGTTTTATGTTTTCTTCATTCGATGTCAGAACTTTCTTTCAAATCAGGAAGCACTTTAATCTTTTCCCAATGTGCTTGTTTAAGTTCTTTCTCTTCAATAGTTTGATGCTTAAACAATGCAAAAGTGTTTCCATTATTGCTATTCAGCATTAGTCTCTTCTTTTAATAAATTGCTGCTTAGGTTAGGATTAAAATTTTGTGATCTGATTCTTCTCTTGATGCTGGTATAATTTCTATTGATTTCAGCTCTCATCTTTTTCTCTTTTGTACATCATTTTTATCTGAACTTTCAGCTCTTTAATAAAAACATTGAAAGAGGTTAAAAGAAGATATGCTTCATATGCATCCAAATAAAGAGTGCAACTTTCCCTTTATTAAAATATTACAAAATGTCTTTCTAAATTGTAGTTTAAACTGTATGTTTAAGCTTTCCCATCAAAAGAAAGTAAAAGTATTTTCTTAAGTACAATTCTAAAAGTGTATTTAGAATTATATGCATGGAATCAATTCTGTTAGGAGAGAATTCTTATTTTGCCCACACATTGGTGATATCTGAGTCTTCTGCTTGTAATTTTATACATTTAGTGCTTGGACTTTTTGTTTTAACTGATTAGTTTTTGGCTTGATTCTTTCCAAAACTTGCCATATCTTGAAAATAATGCCTGACCTTGCATCTTTGTGTATGTAGCTTGCATGAGTGGGCCGTGTGGAAAGTAGGGAAATTTTTAGAAGCCATTTCTCCAGGAAGGCAAACTGTATTTTAATTATTCATAGAAGGAACAGCAAGACAAATAACTATTTTCTGTAAACTCAAGTATATGAGTTCTATGAATTCCCAACTCTGCTTCCCCTCAGCCAAATAGCAGCGATGTCTGCAGTCATCCAAATATCACCTGATACAGGAAGAAATCAGAATGAAAAGAAATAATGACTTCCCTAATTAGACTTCAAAATATCTTGACTTTACAGTTTACAAAACATATTGCTAGGTCTCTCTAAGGTGCAGCAGTTCTCAACCTGTGGGTCACGACCCTTTTGGGGGTGGAGCAACCCTTTCAGAGGGACTTCCTAAGACCATCAGAAAGCACATAAATATTTCACAATATATAATTACATATTGTTTTGTGATGAATCACGGTGCTTTAATTATGTTCAATTCATAACTATGAAAATACATTCTGCATATCAGACTTTTACAGTATGAGTCATAACAGTCATAAAATTACAATTATGAAATAGCAACAAAAATAATTTTAAGATAGGGTGGGGGTCACCACAGCATGAGGAGCTGTGTCAAAGGGTTGTGGCATTAGGAAGGTTGCGAACCAGTGCTTTAGGGCTTACGAAGGGGCTGTACCTATACAGCAACTCTGGGTTGGGACTGAGCAATGGCTATGGGTCTGATTTTGGTGCAAAGGGGGAGCTCTGAAACATAAACATTATTAGTTTAAGAGTCAAGATGCTTCAGCTATAAGGGTGAAAACAATTTCACATGTTCTATTGAGATATTTATTCTCTCTCTCTTTAAATCATTTTATTGGGGACTTGTACAACAATGACCACAATCCATCCATCCATCCATCCATCCATCCATCCATCCATCCATCCATCCATTGTATGCCAAGCACATGTGTACATGTGTTGTCCTCATCATTCTCAAAACATTTTCTTTCTACTTGAGCCTTGGTATCAGTTCCTCATTTTTTTCCCTCCCTCCCCACTCCCTTCTCCCTCATGTACCTTTGATAATTTACAGATTGGTATTATTCTGTCATCTCTTACATTGTCCCACATTTCCCTTCACCCACCTTTTTGCTGCCCATCTCCCAAGGAGGTTCTATGTAGATCTTTATCATCGGTTACCCCATTTCTACTCCACTTTTCCTCCATTCTCGGGTATCACCAGTCTTACCACAAGTCCTGAAGGGATCATCTGTCCTGGATTCTCAGTGTTTCTGGTTCCTATCTGTACCAGTGTACATACTCTGGTCTAGTTGGATGTGTAAGGTAGAAGAAGTAGGATCAAGAGAGTGGGTGGGGTAGGGGAGGGAGGGAGGGAGGAGGAAGCATTTAAGAACAGAGGAAAGTAGTATGTTTTATCTTTGCTACACTGCCCTCTGACTGGCTTCTCTCCTCCCTGTGACTCTTCTGTAAGGGGATGTCTAGTTGCCTACAGATGGGCTTTGAGTCCCCAATCTGTACTCCCCACATTCACAGTAAGGTGATTTTTTTTTTGTTCCTGAGGCATTATCTTGATCATCAATGTAAGTCTCTTTTTGGAGCACACATTTATTCCAAAGTTAAATTTTGAACTTAAGTACTGTAACATACTTACTGTTTCATCTTTCTGATATATTCCCTTGTGGTTTCTTCTTTCCATGTATTTTGCTTGAAGGAACATCTCTGAGCATGGGTAACTTCCAGCTTCTTTATTTGCAATTTTAACTTGAGAATGAGATGATTTCTACATGCTCCATGATTGCTCTTGCATGTTGCTTATTTGCATAGTGCTTTTGACTGAGTATGAGAGGCCGATATTCCTTAGCTGGCATCTATATGCTATTCCTTAAATATCATATACCTATTGCTTTTACTGATTTTCCCATTTGGTTTAATGACACTTCTTCAAATTCCATTTTGCCTAGAATTTTTATTATAACTTTTAATAAGCTATACACATATACATGAATTTCCTCCACTGTTTATGAACATAAGGATGTGGCAATTGGGATGATGAATCAGACTCTCCACAAATCGCAAAGAAGTCGTCTATTTTATTACCTCATGGGCTTGAACTGATGCGCATAAACACTCTATGTCTTGTTAAAATTGTTGCTACCGTTCAGGAAAAGAAACTTCTCAGGACAAGATGAGGGGTTTGAGAGGAATGGCTTTTCATCCATGGTTATAAACATACCAATGATGGTGATTGTTCACACTGAATGAAGGCCGGCATCTCTAGAGAACCTTGACTGCATAGTTTTTGAATTTTTTTTGCCTATAACTTTGTGAGATTAATTTACTAGCTTTAACATGAAAATAGGTGATGGTCACCTTGTGAAGAAATTATTTTATTTCCTTGTGAAGAAATTATTGTATTTTTCAGTGTAGTGAAGTTCCTCTTCACAGAGATGAACTACTTCTGCCTATTTGTCCAAGGAAATCATTCCTAAAGGTCTTTTTAACAGACGATTTATACCTAAAGGAAGAAGTATCTGATTATTGTGACTTCTGTCAAGGTTACCTTGTTCATTCAAAAACTAAATTTCATTTTATTTTTCCAGGGAATTGAAAGGAGTTCAAATGTGAGAAGTCAAGTGAACAAACCGTGTACATTTTCTCACTGCTTCACTCTAATTTCTTTCTTCAGGTCAAGGTTAAATGGGTCTAGAAAAACAGACATCTGTGTTTGTAATGCAATAAAGTGTAATGAGTGTGGCGACTTCTTCTAATTTCCCTCAGCTGGATATGCAAATGAAACGATTAAACTTATAACCCATAACTCTATGGGGAACTGATGGGTAACAGAAATGCAGAGTATTTACTGTGGCTAATGGGAAAGTTGTTAGATGATAGGAACGTAATATGTTCTCTTTGCAAATGTACTAAAGAGCTAGTTAGCAGTGCAAATGAGGATTTGGTTATTTAGGAATAACCTTCAAATTGGCACAATTAGTCCCAACAGCACAATTTAAATTAAAAAAGAATCAATCATTTATTTGATGGCATTTGAATTTGCTAACTACAGCTTGTTGTGTGTATTTAGAGATTCTGTTTTATAAGTGGGGAGCTGGTGGTCTTGACATGGACGTAATGCATCCCTGCAACATTGCTGTCGGGTGTCGTGCAGTTGGTTCTCTCTCATAATAACCTGTGTGCATCGGAATGAAACACTGCCGGTCCTGTGCCCTCTCACAATTGTTGTTACGTTTGAACCTAGTGCTGCAGACACTGTATCAGTCTGTCCTCTTCAAGGGTCTGGATGTTCTTTGCCCTGTCTATGAGGCAGAGTACCTGAGACAAGGTCTCACCATCCTTGCTCCCTAAGAGCATTCTGGCTATATTTCTTCCAGCACAGCATGCCAGCTCTGTGAAGCACACAAATTCTTTATTTTGATGCAGTTTCACTCTAAGAAACGGCAAATACTTCGCGATCATCAGTTAGTTAATACCCTAACGTGCCTGTTAAGAAGATAGGGTGAGGAGGACAATAATAACTTCATAGATACAGAAATTATTAATGCAGTGGTTTGCCTGCAAATCATATCATTGAGGACACTTACAGGAAAGCTCAAGAATATTTAGAAAATACTTTTTCTTTTTGAAAACTTTAAAGTCATATTTAGCTTTTCCATTTGGTATCTTGTGTGTCCACAATTTCTTCAGCCTTTGTAGGTCACCCTCCTCCTTTTTATACCTTACTGGACTATCTTCAAGAATCTTATAATCATTTGATAAATGAGTAAAAACTAGCAAAACCATTGTGTAAGGTCAAGATGTTACATTAAGGAACAAGGTCCAACATTCTGACTCAGCCCCCCAAAAGGACTCCATGAACCATTCACAAAACCATGGATTCTTCCAATTTGAAAGAGTGATTCAGTTCACCTTCTGCATAATGCTACATGAATTGTTATTTCTGTGACATCCTCCTTGGAAGATGTAATCTGGCCTGTGTTACCATTTTAGAACTATTAAAATGACAATTTCATTTGTTATGTTCTAATAAATGCTTCTTTTAATATTTCTAGCTGTTAACCCATTCATGGCAAACCTTTGTACAGAGTGTAGGAGTAAGCCAAAAATGATTGCAACAAAATCATAGACACCCGCATTAAACAAAAATGTCAAAATGTGAATGATTGCTTTTTAATTTTCTCACATCTAGGCCTATACATTTCTGAAGGTGGTGGTTCCATCTCTCTAACTTTTCACTGAGAAATTCTGAGCTTTTACATTCACATTACATCAAAACAGTAGTTTTGTCGTCACTGAGCTACTCATACCATCTCCCTTAAAAGAATATTTTAAAATGTAAGGCTGTGTTATGTATTCAATACCAATAATTATATATACATATATATAAACATACATTGATGTAAGGCTATAAGGTACATGGGGCATGGTTTCCCAATCAAATAATTATAAACTAGACATTATTACTACTTTACTAGAATAAGCAGGTACATGATCAAAAGATTAAAAAAAAGTTCCTTGGTGAAATTTTTCTGTCCATTTTCTCATTGATATAGTTTTCCACATTCTTAAAAATTCTTGTCAGTAATTTCCTGTGACCTTTCCTTCAAGAAAATCTATTGATTGTCCCTTGGGAATTTCAAAACATAGTTGCCATAACTTTCTGGTCTGATATTTTTGTTTTGAATTTACCTGGCCCAGCTCCTTGGAAGTCACTGTTTTCTTTTTATCTTTTAATAAGTCATTTTATTGGGGGCTGGATTTGTAAGGTAGAACTGGGGTCATGATAGTGGCGGGGGTGGGGGGCCTGAGAAAGTGTTAAAGAACAAGAGGGGTATTGTGTGTTCCCTGTGCTACACCCTGTCTGTCTCATTCTTTCCTTGTGACCCTTCTGTGAGGGAATATCCAGTTATCTATAGGTGGACTTGTGTCTCTACTCCAACTGCCATCAATTGCATTGATTTATTTGCTGATACCTGATACCTTATCCCATTGACACCTTGTGAACACACAGGCTGGTGTGCTGCTTCCCTGTGGCCTTTGTTGCTCTCCTGCTAGGTGGTGGGGAGACAATAAACCGAGGGACAAGGGAACAATAAGAGACCTAAAATGGATGGTGAGGAGGGCATAGAATGCCTGATGGGGTCTGATCAAGCACAATGTAGCTGAGAGAAAATACTGAGAGTTGAACGCAGGTCAAACATGATAGTGGGACAGGAGGAAAGTAAAAAGAAATAGACGAAAGAATTTGGAGGCAAAAGACATTTATAGAGGTATAAATATAGGCAAGCATATTTGTAAATACTTTAATATAAAACAATAGGAATATAGATCTATGTACATATATTTAAATGTTAAATATTAAGGTAACAGATGGGCATTGGGTCTCAACTCAAGTACTCCCTCAATTCAGGAACACTTTGTTAATCTGGCATTCTGTGATGCTCATCTTCCCAACACAATCGCTGAAGGCAAAATGGATGCAAAAGCAAATGTGGTGAAGAAAACTCATGGTGCCTGGCTATTAAAAGATATGGTATCTGGGGTCTTAAAGGTTTGAAGTTAAACAAGCTGCCACTGTTCTGATGGGACCTTTTTCTGAAGGCAATGTAATGAGACTAAGACATATGTATTACTGAGAAAACTTGTCTGCAATCATCCACAGCTCACTGAGACATATGCAAGTCTGAATTGGAACCATAGCAGCAATTATTTTGGACTTATCCTTATGTCATATCCTTATGAACTGATTCACGGGGTTTGCAGATTGTGATCATTTGGAAGCAGGCTTGTCTTTCAAAGTGCCATTAGGTTAGTTCAAAATCACAAACCTTTAGGCCTGTAGTTGAGTGCTTAAAAATTTGCTTCCCTGAGGACTTAACCTAAACCAAAACCATCTCTTCCCCACTGATATATAAGGATTTTTTAAACTGTCCAGGAAAAGAGATTTAAATGCTTTCTTTGGTACATTATCCTGATAGTTCATATCAGTTTTTTCCTCATAATTATTAAGTACAGTAAAAGAAATGTCAACCTAAATTATTTCAAAATTATATGTTTAAAAATAATATATTTTTTTCTGGGTTGCCCCCCTTGGGTTTAAGATATGTCTATATAGTCCTTAAAACACTCATCAGTATGTTGGCTACTACAGAAAATATGCTGTTGCCCTCAGGTGACATGGAGTTAGTTCTGACCTTTAGCAACCTTGTGTACAGAAGAACTAAATGTTGCCCAGTTATTTGCCATCCTCATCACTTTCTATGCTTGAGTCCACTGTTGCAGTCATGGTATCAGTCCATCTCCTTGAGGGCCTTTCTCCCCTTCACTGCCTCTCTACCAAACATGGTGTTCTTCTGCATATGCTAGTCTCTCCTGACAGTATGTCCAACGTATGTAGGACAAAGTCTTACCATCCTTCCCTCTAAAGAGCATCGGCCATACTTTTTCCAAGACTGATAATTTTATTCTTTTAGCAGTCCCTGGTACTTTCAACAATTTTCTCCAGCACCTCAATTCGGATGCATCAATTCTTCTTCAATTCTTCTTTAGTCACTATCCAGCTTTTGCACGCATATGAGGCAATTGAAAATATCATGCCTTGGACCAAGCATGCTTTAGTCCTTAAGTAACATGCTGGCGTTTCAACACTCTATAAACAGGTCTCCTGAGGAAGACTTACCTAATGCAATGTGTCATTTGATGTCTTTACTGCTGCTTCTGTGGGCATTGATTGTGAATCCAAGAAAGACAAAACCCGTGCCGACTTCAACCACTTCTGCATTTATCTGATGTGACTTAGTAGTCCAGTTGTAAGGATTTTGTTCTTCTTTACCTTGAGTTGTAATTCATACCGAAGGCTGAAATCCTGGACCTTCATCAGCAAATGTTTCAAATCCTCCTCACATTCAGCAAGCATGGTTGTGTTATCTGAATGCTGAAGATTGTTAATAAGGCTTCCTCCAATCCTGATGCCACATTCTTCTTCATATAATCCAACTTCTCTGATTACTTGCTCAGCACACAGACTGAAGAGATATCGTGAGAGAATACAACTTGATGCACACCTTTCCTGATTTTAAACCATGCAGTCTGCCCTTGTTCCTTTCACACAACAACCTCTTGATCCACGTATAAGTTATGTAGGAACATGATTAAGTGTTCTGGGATTCCCATTCTTTTCAAGGTTATTCATAGTTTGTTATGACCCACATATTCACATGCAATGGCATAGTCAATGAATCACAAGTAGACATCTTTCTGGTACTCTCTGTTTAGAGGCAAGATCCATTTGTCATTTGCAATGATAACCACATCCTCTTGTGAATCTAGCCTGAACCATAGTTCAGGCAGTATATTGGCAGTTCCCTGCCAATATACTGCTGCAACCTTTGTTGGATGATCTTCAACAAATTTTTATTGACAGTAAAATATCATTAATATTATTCTATAAGTTGAGCATTCTTGGCTCACCTTTCTTTGGAATGGGTGCAAATATGGTTCTCTTCCAGTCAGTTGGTCAAGTAGCTGTCTCCCAAAATTCCTGGCATAGACAAATGAGTGCTTCCAGTGCTTTGTCAACTTCTTAAAACATTTCAACTGATAGTCCATGAATTCCTGGAACTGCTTGAACTTCTTTCAATACCATTGGTTCTTGCTTATATGCTGTTTCCTGAAATGATGGAATGTTGACTTTTTTTTTTAAGTGCAGTGATTTTGTATTCTTTCCATCTTCTTTTGATGCTTCCTGCATCATTCAATCTTTTGTCCATAGAATCTTTTGATTTTACATCTCAAGGCTTGAATTTTTCTTGATTTCTTTCAATTTATGCTATGCTGAGCATTTTCTTTGGGTTTTCTAATTCTAGGTCTTTGCATACTTAATTATAGTATTTGGGTTTGTAGTTTCCAGCTGCCCTTTGAAATTTTTCTAGTCAGCTCTTTGACTTCATAATTTCTTCCATATGTTTTAGCTACTTTGTGATTAACAGCAAATTTCACAGTCTCTTCTGGCATCCACTTTGATCTTTCCTTTTAAATGACCTGTTGCTTTCTTCATGAATCTTATTTTTGATGTCCTCCCATGACTCATCAGGTCTTCTGTGATTAGTGTTCCATGCGTCAAATCTGTTCTTGAAATTCAGGTGATATAGACTTAAGGTTGTATTTTGGCTCTTGTGGATTTGTTTTAATTTTCTTCACCTTTATCCTGAACTTACATATGTACAATTAATGGTCTGTTCCACAGTTATCCCATGGTCTGGTTTTAGCTTCGGCTATTAAGCTTCCTTTTTCGTTTTGTTTTTCAAAAATCATTTTCTTGGAGGCTCATGCAGCTCTTATCACAATCCAGTCATCCTTTGTGTCAAGCACATTTGTACATATGTTGCCATCATAATTTTCAAAACATTTTCTTTCTGCTTGGGTCCTTGGTATCAGCTCATTTCCCCCTTTCTCCCACTTTTCCTCCCTCATGAACACTTGTTAATTTATAATTTTTTCATGTCTTAAACCAACTGCTGTCTCCCTTCACCCACTTTTCTCTTGTCTGTTCCCTGGGAGGGGGCTATTTGTAGATAATCTGTGATAGGTTCCCCTTTCCTCCCCCACCTTCTCCTTACCTTTAGAGTATTGCAATTCTCGTTATTGGTCCTGAACGGTCTATCTGTTTTGGATTCCCTATGTTTCAAGCTCTTATCTTTACCCATGTACATATTTTGGTCTAATCAGATTTGTAAGGTAGAAATAGGGTTATGATATTGGGTGGGGAGGGAGTAACCATTAAAGAACTAGATGAAAGTTGCATGCTACATTGGTGCAATCATGCATCCTGATTGACTCATCTCTTCTTTGTTACCCTTCTATAAGGGAAAGTCCAATTACCTATAGATGGGCTTTGGGCCTCCAATCTGTGCCCCCCCCCTCATTTACTATGATATGATTTTTTTTGTCCTGGGTTTTTGATGTCTGATACCTGATCCCACTGATATCTTCTGATCACCCAGGCTGTTGTACTTCTTTCATGTGGGCATTGTTGCTTTTGAGCATTCTTATTTGTTCCCACAGGTATAGTCAATTTGATTTCTGTGTATTCTATCTGGAGATGTGTATGTGTATATTTGCCTTTTGTGTTGTTGACAAGAGATATTTGCTAGAACACGTTGTTGGTTTTGCAAAATTCTATCATGCCATCTCCAGCTTCATTTCTACTACCAGGTCCATATTTTCCAACTACTCTTCCTTCCTCGTTGTTTCTAACTTTTGGATTTCAATTGTCAATAATTATCATTGGATCTTGATTGTATGTTTGATCAATTTCAGTTGGGAGGCATTGGTAGAATTCATTTTCTTGGTCACTAGGTTTTATTGGTGGTCAACCTATTTGAACAATAGTTTCGATTGGATTTCCATGAAGGCAGATAGATATAATCCGATCACAGATAGCATTGTACTTCATGATTGATTTTGCAATGTTCTTTTTGACAATGAATGCCATGTCATTCCTCTTGATTGTGTTATTCCTGGCAGAGTAACTTAATATGATTTCCTCTTTCTAAACGTCCAGTATCAGGTCATTTCAATGTCTAACATATCCATCTTTATGCATTCTTTTTTCATTTTTGACAACTTCTAACTTTTCTAGATTCAAATTTAGCACATTCCAACTTCTAATCATCAGGTTTTTGCAGCTGTTTCTTTATATCTTGAGTCAAACCTTGTCAAACAAAGATCCTGAAGACTTCACTCCTGCAGTTTTCACCCTACTCATGCCACCATGGTTGACGACACTCCAAGAAATCAGCTGCTCAGACACCTTTTGAGTGCCCTGTTACCTGTGGCACCCAGCCTCTGACACTACCTTCAACAATGTACGGCTTTCATCCATTGGGTCTTCAGTACCTGAGAGTATTTCACAGCTATGCATAAGGTTTTCAGTTTTCATAAGTTTTTCTTCCTCCAAAGTGTGGAGCTCAGGCCTTCTTCTTTGTCCTTAGTCTGGAAGCTCTGCTGAAACCTGTTCACTTTGGGTGACCCTGCTGGCATTTGAAAGGCCAGGGACACAGGTTCCAGCATCATAGCAACAATCAAACCACCATAGTATGAAAATATGACAGACAAGTGGTACAATAAAAAAAATAGTCTCAAAATGTTCCTATGATCAGGACACCTTTTTCTTTGTTGTGTTTTATTGATTTTCACAATTGATGAGGTGTACCATACTTGTACCTTTCTTTTTGAACTACATTTCACAATGGTTTGATAAATCTCAGATTTGATAAACTATGGTAGCTCCTCATCCTATAGGCCCTTTGTTAATTTAAAAGACCATAGACTTGCACCTGTCATTTTACACATACAATTCTTAGGTTATCCTCAAGTTTCTCAAAGGTGTATATTTTGGACCAAGAATTATATGGGTAACAAAGAAACTTCTTTTGTTGTTGTTGTTTTTTTTTTGGGGGGGGCATCACTGCCTTCTGGTGCATGTGGGAGGCCTAGCCTTGCTCCTGGAGAGCTGCTCTGGATTTGAACTGCCAAGCCAGTGGACCGCAGTCCCGCACTCAATCACTATGCTACCTGGGCTCAGCCCCAATAAAGAAATTTCTTATCCAAGCAAAATATCCCAGGCTCCTACTGACTGCAGCCTCTCCAACACAGCATTTTCCTTGTCCTCTATATCATGCTAGGAAAGGGGGAAGAGGGAAGAGAACATTATCAGAAGAAATGAGAATAATATAACTCGCATTTATGAATTGTAAGGGGTTGTGCATTTTCCCAGGTAACTTTTGACATCTTGCACCTTGTTGAGTAGAACCCTCCAAGAATCCAGTGTCACTAAACATTTTGATAGTTGGTACCCCTTTTAAGTCCTAGATCAGGGACCCTCCATGTCATCTAGGCTTGGGACTTTCAAAGTGTGGTGCTCCAAGCAGCCACACCAGCATTACTTGGATATGCATTAGAAGTGAAAATTTTCAGAGCCCGCCACAAACCTGCTAAATCCGACATCTATGTTTTAACAGCCCCTCCAGGGGATTCGGATGCTAGTTAAGACCAATAACATTGAAGAAAGGAGCCCTGGAGGTACAGTGGCAGCTTACCCAAAGGTCAACAGTTCTAACCCTCCAGTCACTCTGCAAGGGAAACATGTGGCAGTTTGCTTCTGTGAAGATTTCCAACCTTGAAGGCCCTAGGAAGGAAGGTCTAATCTGCCCTGTAAGCTCCCTGGGAGTCAGAATCAACTTGGTGGCAATGGTTTGGCAATGGTTTAGCTGTTGAGAAAAGGTGAAATATAAAGCGACACACTTGATCAGATATTACTTATTTAATAGAGATGACAACATGAATGAAAGGAAGACCCCAAACTGTTCATACCCGAGTCCCCATTGCCCAGGATGTATACATTCTTCTGAGGAAAGGCAAATGGTGCCTGTTTGTGGAGATGACAGTACATGACAAGAGACTTCACAAGGACAGGGGCACATTTCTCGGGAAACCCTTACTTGTGTGAGTGCCCCTGGCAGGTGCTATCTACTCCTCTTTGAAGCAGTTTCTCCAAAGGTTGCTACTTTTGATCTCAATTCTTCGTTGTTGTTGTTCTTAATTTTTTTAATGGTCTATGTCTGATGTATGTATGTAAGTGTAGTAAGTTAGATTTGCTGGTGGGCTTTTGTTTTTTCTAAACGTTTTTCTAAAAGTTTCTTCTCTGAAAATGAGCTCCCGGAAAGCACCCTCTTGAGTGTTGGGTCTGACCTCTTGAGCCCTGAGTTGTCATTGTTGCCAGGTAGAAAGCATTTCTTGTTGCTTTTCATTCTGAGCCAGCTTCAGTTGATTTGACTTTACCCACCTTCCTGCCCTTATTTTTCTGCTTCTTTGTGTACCTTGTGGTTTTCTTTATTGGTAGCAACATTATGGATTTTATTTTGTTGGATGCTGCGTAGTTTTTGTATTCCTAGAAACATTCCTGACTTTTATTCTGGGATGAAAAATTATTCGGATATTTTTTCTTATTTGGAAATTTTGATACCTTAAAAATTTTTTAATGTGAACTCACTGAAGGTTTGCAAAAGAAACCAGTTTTCCAGGCAACCATTGATACACATCTTGTCTCTGTCATTGATTGGATTCTTCAGAATGTAATATCCCTTATCCTACTACTCTGTTTCCTGTTTGTATTTCTTCTTCTTTCCTAATCCTTCCTGTCTTCTGAACCTTGTTCTTGGGCAAAGGCTACCCTTTTCCCCCTCAAATGTTTAATTATTCTAGTGAATGCACCCTCCCCTGTGTTAATGTTCACCTGATAAACATGTCTCTCATTTGATTGAAAAACTGAGCTACGGGAGTGAATTTTATGCCTGAAAGGTGACAGAAGGCTATAATCCCAGATGTGATTCTTTAGAATTTTCCTTTCTAAAATCAATTAGGTGGGACTAGAACCGAACTGAGCTGAGAACACTCTGAGCATGTTACCTCATGTTCAATAAACAATGAGGGGCATTTGATGAGAACAGGTCTTGTGCCTCTTTCTAGGTAACTTCAAGGTCTGAAACCTCTAATCCTTTGAGGTGGTTTCTCTCCAGGTCAGTCGCATGAGCACCGCCATGGATGCTTGTTAGAAATGCAAATTATTTTCTGGGAGTGGACCGAGCCATCTATTTTTAAAACAAATACCAGCTGGTTTTGTTAGACTCTTGAATTGGAGCACCTGTGCTCTGAAAGAATGATTCTCTGGTCCAGTGGTTCTCAACCTTCCTAATGCCACGACCCTTTAATATAGTTCCTCATGTTGTGGTGACTCCCCCCAACCATAAAATTATTTTCATTGCTACTTCCCAACTGTAATTTTGCTACTGTTATGAATCGGGCGACCCCTGTGAAAGGGTCGTTTCACTCCCAAAGGAGTTGCGATCTACAGGTTGCTCTGATTGCAAATAGAAGACAGGAAGGTTGTCTCTCAGGAGAATTTCCCCCAGTGTTCACTCTAATCTTAGAAACTCCTGTCATGAATCTGTTTTTGAACTGTTAGTTGAGGCTAATTAGGATTTGAACCTATTTAGCGTAAGTAAGCACAGCTTCCAACCCCATCTTTCAATTTAATGCCCAAATGCTCATTTGACTGCCTTAGGTAGAAAGTAACTAATTTGTTTTATGATTCCCACACTGTAACTAACTCAAGTTAACCAGCAGAGTTTCATCTAATTGGATCAAGGCTTGATGGTTAAACTCACCAGAAGTAATCTGACTGTAGAAATTTACTTTTTCATTTCTCTTTCTCCACCCACATAGCAGAGAAAAACCCGACTGCTTGATAGTTAATTGCTCTAATCTGTGCCATTTCCAGCTTGCATTTACTGTCACGACACACACACTTGTATGTGCTTCTCCATCTCTTTTTCAAAATCAGTTGCAAATGAAAGACGTGAGCGGGAACTCTTGTTGGAGCAGAGTAAGCGATTTCAGAGTAAGGAGAAAGAAAATAACCAAGGGGTTTCTGCCGGCTGACCACGCAGACCTGAAAGACTCGTAAGAGGCGAGTTTGGGAAATTTTCCAGTCGTGTAAGTGAGAAGTTTCTTTTGTGCCACGCCACCTTAGAGGGTTGATAGTGTTATGAAAATGCATGGCTGTGCAGAGCAGTGGAAAATACCACTTGCGATGAGAAATTTCTCCGGTGAGTTGCAAAGAAGGCTGTTTGCTCTCTTTGAAACTGGCCATGTGTACTGAGTATGCATGTTATTAAATTTGATCTGGCATTCAGGCATCTGTCAAGTCCTCTACGTATTCACCATTGGGTGGCTTCATCAGGTTCCGGCTCTGAAAAGCGACGTCAGTTGGTTGTGGCTCAATGACAGCACATACTTGGGGCAGGCAGCGCTCTCCTCTGATTTGTCCTCTGCGATAGTTGGCGTGTGATTGGAGCTCTGGAAAATGGGGTAATTTTGATAGCCCCGTGTCATCAGAATTAAACATTCCAAAGTAACCTTGAAAAGCAATATATTTGGACAAGGGAATCTATGGGAGAGAAATATGGAAAATGGGTAATTTCCCCCCTCATCTTCTGGTCTGAGCACCACTGGATGTCTTTGCAATTACACAATGGTGTATGTGTCTTTATAATTAGCTGCTAGTAGGATTGCCAGGTATAAATGGTATGGTTCTTTAATGGACTAGACTCTTTGGATTTAAGATATCAATTGGTATAGTTGTGTGAGCGCTAAGTCACCAGTTCTACCTTACAAAGGCAGCTGTGTGCAACTCTTAGCTGTTTTGTTCAGGGCTTTTCTCCTAAATGTTATGTGCAAGAGGGGTTTTCAATTTTTTATGGGATAAGGGAATTAAAGGATAATAGAACTCCCCCTTACTCCCCCCCCCCATGTTTGTGAAGCCCCCTTGTACACGTATCTACACCAACGTTTGGTTAAATTAACATTTAATGTTTATATTATTGTATGTAAGTGTTGCTCTCAACAGAATTAAATAATGCTCTATATTGGATTTCTTTTGGGGGGAGGTGTCACATTATTTTCCTGGCGAAATGTTTTATTGTCGTGTAGTTTTATGGGTAGATGTCACTAAGTCTTCCTTCAAACTTCCATACTCCCGTGAATATGCCAAATATTTCAATCTTGGTGGTGATGTTAGAGAACATCTGGGCTGTGGGGAGAAAGTGCTGCAGAGCTTTGCTTGTCTTCCTGCTCCAAACTGAGCCAGCCAGATTCCTCCCGTCTCTGCCACAGCCCGCCAGCATTATTCCCCTGTCCTTCCTCCATGCCCTTGTGGGGGCCCCCTTCTTCTTGGTTGGCTCTCATTTTCTTAGATCCTCCTGTAAGCTTCCTGAGGAAAAGTGAATGTTTTTGATCCAGCTGGTATGGCGCGATCTCTGCTGCAGTTTTAATTTATGATTTTGTCGTTTTATATCCTTTTCCTTAAAGAGAACTTAACAAACGCTGTAAGCTTTGGCACACTCGGTCAGTGAGAGGGAGTTAATCGTGACTGACAGGGAAGCCCTGTAGGATAGGCAAGGACTGTGCCTGTGGAGTTCTGAGACTGTAGCTCTTTAGAGGAGTGGGAAGCCTCGTGTTTTTCCTGGGGAGCATCTAGTGCTTTTAAACTGCAGACCTTGCGACTAGCAGCCCAACTAGTAATCCGCTTCACCATTAGGGCTTCTCTATAAGTTTTAAAATAATAATAAAAAAACCTGCTAGCCACTTGATGCTGACTCATCGTGATCCTTTAGGACACAGTAGAACTGCCCTTAAGAGTTTCTGAGACTTTAACTGTGAACAAAGTACCAAGTTACTGTCTCTGCCCAATATGAATGCGTCATATGCTCTATGATGATCAGATGGGTACCCCCAAGTCCAAGGCAAACCAAAGACTTCTCAAGTTATGTCCCCACTCCAGCCACTGCTGGTCTGAGGCATAAGCTCAAATTTAATTGGAGAGAATTTAATAAGAAACCCACATGATCTAGCATCTGAGCCAAAATTGCATTCATATAAATATTATATAGTCTCATACCAAAGGAGTAATTAAAGGCACTAAAAGACAGCTCTTTTTTCTTTTCTTTCTTTTTTTTTGGCTCGTTTTCATTTTCTGAATGGAACATTCTTACAAAATTTTTTTTCTTCATACAAATTTCCCTCTCAAGTTCCACATTTGCAGTAGCTTTATTTACAGAAGGTTTCCTCCAAGGGCCAGGATTGAAGACTTTGAATGGACAACCCTGAACTGCAAAACTTTCTAAAACTTGTCTTTTCCCTCTCAACAGGGCTTTAAAACATTAGTTCCAGGGGTTAATCAAAGACAATGTTAAGGGAAGATTGTTATGCCCCTAGAGATGATTGAGAAATTAGCAAGGAGGTTTTGAAAGGAAGTCAAAGGCAGATAAACAAACAAATAAAAATATAGTTCCTGGAATGGGTTTTGGACTCACTGGAAATCCTAGCTACAACTTAAGAAGATTTAGTTATTACCTGGTGGCCCTGCTTGATACTCCCAACCCCCCCCCCGCCCCCACCACCCAGGAAGGGAACACAGAAGACATGGGTGTTACAGCAAAACCTGATGAAGAATTTAGATGGTGCTGGTTGTCAGATAAAATAGCAACTGGGGTCTTAAAGGCTTGTCTCCAAACAAGCAATCATCTAAGTGAAATGTCAACTACTGTATATACTTGCTTATAAGCCGATCTGAATATCAGCTGAGGCACGTAATTTTACCACAAAAACTTCAATAAAAATGTGCTGAAAGGTGGACATTGGGCATCTATGTAAGTACTCCCTCAGTGCAAGAACACTTGGCTCCATTGAACTTATAGGGACAGCAAGTAGACTAAGGGTTTCAGGGGTGGGGGTGCAGTGGTGGTGGTGGTGGGGGTGTTTGGGGTGGGGGGGGGAAGGGAGGGGTGGAGGGGGTGTAAAAGGGAGATGATGTCAAGGAGTCCAGGAAGGAAAAGAATGTTTGGAGACTGATTCTGGCATCAACTGTACCATACTGCTTGACATGATTGATCTACGGAGCGATACATGTATTGACTTCAAATTAATGAATTTTATTAATTTGCTGAGGGGTGAATCATCTGTGATCTCTGGGCACCTGTTTCTGCAGACACTTGTATTTCAGCTTCTGTGCTGTTCTGAGCACCGTCTTTCCTTTCCTCTTTTAAACTCTCATAACATCTTTCATTTGTTGTATTTTACTCACCCAGTCCTTTGGCCTGCCTCAGTATATACACATTTTAACTAACCCCTTTAGTGTCACTTTCATGGGCTTTTAGGAACAGAGATGGCCATGCGTCTTAATCTACTTGAGTTAGACTACCCAACAAGTAAACCATACGCGGTGCCAATTGTGTCTTGCCCCTATCCGCAGTGAACAAGTTCACCTGTCTCCCACCTCTTCAAAGAGGTGGGGAAGCCCAGGTGAAATGGCTCACCAGAGATTAGCAAGTAAACACACAAACCTGAGCTCACCCTGCTCAACCCAAGGTAGTATTTACCATTTCTCGATTCCAGTTACCAACTTATTTGGCTACTTCTCTCTTAGCAGAGAAAAATTATTCCGTGACCCCTGGGCAATGAAAAGCTTTTGAATGATAGACCACAATCTAGGACAAAGTGTAGACATCTACTTTTGAAGTCCCTACCCCCTGGATCATCCTTGTACCCTCCCCCCAGCGGGCAGCCTCACCCCTTTGGGAAACACTGCTTCTGGCCTTCTCCAATTTCAGTGCATTGGGGTCCCTGGAGGGCTTGTGAAAGCAGAACACTGCACCCAGGCTCCAATGTAGTATCTAGAGCAGGGGTAAGCGAACTGGGACCCTCAAGCCATATGTGCCTCTTTCATGGGTATGTACATGTGGCTTTGAAAAAAAAATTAAAAAATTGGAAGATTATTCAGATCATAGTGATTTCATTTGTTTGTAAAAATATACTTCTGGCTCTCAAATGTAAATTGTGGCGAGGGATAAGATGGGCTCTTCTGTCTTGAAAGTTTTCTGAGCCCCTACCTAGGGAAACCAACCCCAAGCCAACTCATTGTCTTTAAAGGAAGGGCTTGGGAGTTGCCTTTCTAACAAGCTCCAGGTGATGCTGATGCTGCTCCTGACTGTTCTCACTTACAGAAACATATTTCAGCGATCCCTGGTCACCTACTGGACGGCATCCAAACTCCTTGGCATGCCCTAGATAGCAATATAATCCAGGACATCAGTTGGGATTTGGCTGGCACAGGCATTTTCCCCTGCACCCCTTCAGGAATGGCAGCCAGACCTCTTTGTTCTACTTTGCCTCCGGGAACTCTGGTGGTATGGGCAAAAAGCAAACATGATGCTCATAATTCCCTTCCTGGCTTTGTTCTGCTAAAATTGTACTAGAGGGAGCATGCTAGGGGAAGAGAAACAGAGGGAGGAAAGATTCCGTCTAGCCAGGGAAGATGCAGGAAGAAGGTTGGAATCTGGGCTCTTAGGCTTGGGGATCTTGTTGGAAAGCCTTACGTCTTGAACAAGACTCAAGACCAGCTTGGGAAGGTGTTGGATAGAGGCTTGCTCTTTTGTTTGGTGACCGTTAAGTTTCTTTTTTAATATCGATTCGAGGGCATGTTTTAATTCGAAGATAATTTAATGTGAAACATGAAGTTCAAAGTCAAGTATAGTGGTTCCTGTTATATGTTGGCTAACTCCTTGCTTGGGTTTGGGCTAAGTGCTTTTAGCGTATTATCTCTCTTAGGGATGATTTCTATTTTGCAAATGGAAATTAGAAGCACCAAGAGGCTACCCCCTAAGACCAAACTTTACCTGGTGTGACTTCTTTGCCTGTGCCTGGAAGCCTCCTAGCACCTCACCTTGGTGCTAGCACTCTGAACAACTTTTTCACCTTGTGCATAGAGCTGTTGTGGCATCTGTCCCTCCAGTTTATCTCTGTATAATTCTAGTTTATAGTATTCACTTCTTTATCTCTTAGCCACTAGAAAGCTCATCTGCATGGTCCCTGTCGGAATGGTGACTCACGCACCTGAGAAAAAGGATAAACAGGGAGTCGGGAGTAAAAGGTCATAAGCAATAAGATTGAGAAGGGATGGAGAAGCTAGAAAACGGTTCTCAGCCTGTGAGTCACGACCCCTTTGAGGGTCAAATGGTCCTTTCACAGGAGTCTCTTGATTCATAACAGTGGCAAAAGAACAATGATGAAATAGCAATGAAAATAATTTTATGATTGGGGTGGGGGGTCACCACAACATGAAGAACTGTAGTAAAAGGTCGTGGCCTTAGGGAAGGTTGAGAACCACCGAGCTAATGTGATGACAGTAAGCTGAGGTGGTGGGACGAGACCTAGGGAGCTAGCGAGGGCCCATCATTTCGCCGGGCTGGGGAGACAGGTTCAGACAGACTCAATCTTGCTGAGCAGATGTTGTTGCTATTACCTTTTCCTTCCCCTCCTCCTTAGCCTCCCCCTCTCCCCTATCTCCCTTCTTTTTATTTTCTCCTAAAGTTTTTTTTTTGGTGGGCATCACTGCCTCTGGTGGTTGTGGGCACTACCCAGTGCCACTCCTGAGAGCCACCGCTGGATTTGAACCGCCAAGCCTGCAGGCTGCAGTTCTACACTTAACCACTTAAGCCACCAGGCCTCAGCCCTTTCTCCTAAAGTTTTAAGGGCAGTTCTGAGCCAGTAGGAAGAGGCCATATGGAGTTGCTAAGGGCAATGGTGCATCTGTAACAAAGCAAAATGAATATATAAAAAGCGTGTGGGAAAATGGATCTAAAAGGTAGTGGAATTGTTCCATGATTTTTTTTTGAAGCTCCCTCTGATAAATCTCTCTAGAACTTGTATGGAAATTGTGGTTGATTAATCCCAACCTGTTCTTGCCCACATGCGTCTACTCCTGCAGTGGCTACAGGCATGGCCACAGGACTTGCTTTGGCCAGTGGATGTTAGCAAGCTGTATCATGGGCCTAGTAAAGTCCTGGAGCCTTAGGATTTGCATTCTTTAGATGCTGGGAACTCTTCTGCGACCTTGTGAACAAGTCTGGGCTGATCTCTGAGGGGGGGGGTGCTGAGAGACTCTCTGGACAGAGAGATAATCTAGAACATCCAGGTAAGGGCACAACCATGTGACCGAGGTCATCCTGCCCTGACCCAACCAATCCAGACCATCATTCTGAGAAATAAGACAGGTTTATTTCAGAACATCAAGTTTTGAACTGTTTTTTTTTTCTATACCAGATGCTAATGATAGAGCTATGCAACTGCATTGCATAGCTTTTGCTATGTAAAATATTTTCCATGTTCTTTTTTATTTATTGGGTTATCACTGTTGTATTTTCATCAAGCTTCATAGGTGAAGGATTAAGAGTGTGGGCTCTCAAGTTCAACTGAAAAACAAAACAAAACCCAAACCTACTGCTGTCAAGTTGATTCTGATTCATAGAGATTATAGAGGGCAGAACTACACCTTAGGGTTTCCAAAGCTCCAGTCTTTATGGAAACAGAGCAGCTGGTGGATTAGAACAGCCATCTTCCTGTTAGCAGCCAGGTGCTCACCCACTGCACCAACACAACTCCTTGTCGTTACATCTCAGTCTAATCATGACTTAGAGTACTTACTAGCTGTGTGATTCTACACAGCAAACCTCTCTGCATTCAGTTTTCTGAGTGAGATGGTTTGTTCGTATCTTTAAAAGAAAATGCTAGAAGGTACTTAACTACATGACACAGAGTGTGGGTGGCAGTTACATAATCTGTCAACTTGAGTGAATGGGTGGAGTCTAGTCTGTCAATCAGGTTGTAGCCAATGATGTCTCTGTGTGGACATGGCCTTCTCCTAAGGATCCTGGGAACTTCTGTCTTCCTCCCTGGAAGCAGGACACACACACTCTCTCTACTTCACATTCCTGTTGACAAGCCACATGGTGCCACAGGGTGGCTAGAGCCCTGGACATGTACCTAATGCCATTTTACCCATAGGCTTTTCCACCCACCAGCCTGTGATCTTCCTGCATTCAGCATTATTGCATGTGTGCATGAGTCTGAAAGAAATTCATGGAGCAATATTGGACTTAAGGGCTAATATCAAACTTATGGACTTGGTCTGGATTGGGCTGGAATGCTTTGTTGATGCCATAATTCCTTCTTGATAAAAGTTCTCTTGGGATGAACCAATCAGGGTACAGTAGAGCCCTAATGGGTCATGCTATATACCTTTAATCCCATGAGGTCTCCTCAGCCCCCGCTATCATGACCCCAGGGCTGTTTTCCACTCCGGACTAGACGGGAGCATGTACATAGGCATAGGGAAGGGAGAAAACTCATCACACATGGAACCCGGGTACAGGAATGGGAATGAAGATACCAAAAAGGGGCTTGTGGGGAGTGGTGGGGATGGAAGGGGGCACCGATTTCAATGAGCAGCACATAACCACACCCTCACCCAGAGGAAAGAACAACAGAAACCAGGGGGGAAAGGAAACAGTGGTCGGCATGAGATTTCAAAATAATTACGTTACTAGTTTATAATCTATGAAGGGCCCACGAGAATTGGGGTGGGGAGAAGGAAGGGGGAAAAAAAAGAGGAGCTGATCCCAAGGGCTCAATGGAAAGTAAATGTCTAGAAAAAATTATGGAATATATGTACTAATGTGTTGGATACAATTCATATACAGATTGCAACTAGAGTTTTAAGAGCCCCCAATAAATGATCTAAATAAATGATCTCTCATACATATATTTGAATGTCAATGAGTTTTTTCTCTAATCAACCTGGACTAGCACAGTATGTCTCTTTACGAAAGTGTTCCTTAAGATACTCATAGACTTGAACCCCAATGGCATAATGTTTGTGCATGGGACTGCGACCCATGGGATGGAGGTTCAATTCCAGCAGTGGCTCCACAGGAGCAAAGGCTGGGCCTCCTACTCCCACCACCAGAGGGCAGTGATGCCCCCTACCCAAAAAAGATACTCATATGCTACTTCAGTACTTTTGTTTTCTGACCCTATTATGCCATATATTTCAATTCGTTGAAATGGATTTTCAGGAATTGTGTTAGTCCACATAGACTAGAGAAACAAATTCATAAACATGCATATGTATATAAGGAAAAGGTTTATATACAAGAGGAATGAAACATTGAGAAAGCATCCCAACCCAGTCCAGTCCAAGTCCGTAAATCCAGTATTAGCCCATATGTCTGATACCAATCCGTAAGTACTCTTCAGACTCACTCACGAAGCACATGCAATGATGTCAGGACAGTCACAGACCAGTGGGTGAAATCTTGTGTATCCAGTGGTGGTAGAAACATCTCAGCACTGGTGGGGGTCACTCTGTGGCTTCTCAAGCATCTCAGCACTGGCAGGAGTCTCTCCATAGCTTTTCCAGCTTCAGAGATCTGATTCCATTAGGATAAACCTATGTGGCTTCTCCGAGATGTCTCAAAGGGAGGCAACCTTGTGTCTTATCAGTAGAGCATCTCCAAGGGACTGAGTAGTAAGTCTCTTACCTCCACGGGGGAAAATATGGTCAGATTCCCCATAATTATCAAAAGAAAGCCATACTTACATAGAAGGTTCATTGGCTATCTCCAGATTGACAGGCTAGACTCTACCCCTAGACTCCCAATCTTGTAATTGGCACAAGATTACATGACAGCCACAGGAATAGACTTAAACATTGAAGAAACTTATCTTTATTAGCACACTCCATGCTTCTTCTTCTTCTTCTTTTTTTTTTTTTTTGCTCCACCGACTGGCTTTCTCAGGGCAGGGGCTGTGAATTATTGTAGCATTAATGATCTGGCATGCCTTCTGGGCGAGCAGAAGCTATGTGGAATCCCCCGAACTCTGTATGGTCTTGGCAAGGCCCCCAACCCTCTGTCTTAGCACTCACTACCTCACTTTATCTTGGGGCCATGAGAGTCATTCTCACCTTGTCTTTATCTCTGTTTATGAGGGTCATAAAGAAAACCCAGGCCATGGAAGATATTTGAGTTCATGACCCCTGACCTTAGCCCATCAAGTATGAAAGCTCAGTCACATTTCTAAGCCTCCATGTGTATTAAGGTAGAAATCACCATCAGATCCCATTTAGAAATGAGGCAGTTAAGACAGAGGAATGTGAAGTGACTGGGATCCAAATGCAGTCACCCTATGCTGACTGAATCATGAATAGAAACCAGGTTTCTTGAGTTTGAGACCTAACAAGGATGGTTAATTTGTGATCTGTGGGGCATACAGGGCCTACTTATATTTTCCGGCTTATCCGGTTGATGAAGGATCCCTGCTGGTACAATGGTTAAGCTCTTGGCTGTTCACTGAAAGGTCCATGGTTCAAATTCATCAGTTGCTCGGAGGGATAAGAATGAGGCTGTTCACTCCCCAAACCTTTTGAAGACCCGGAAACCCTGTGAGGTGTACTCTGTCCTGTGAGGTCATTATGCCTTGGGGGCAAAATGCATACACACTGAGCTACCAACCATCGTCAGCAGTTTGAAGCTACCAGCTATGCCTCAGGAGAAAAATGGGACTTTTGATGCCAATAAAGAATTATAGTATTCAAAACTCACAGGAACAGTTTCTACACTGTCCTGTGTGAGTCGGCATCCATGCAATGACAATGAGCTTTGTTTAGTTTTAATAGCGTCACTAAGAGTTCTTAGTGGTGGTGTAGTGAGCCATATATTGAGCTGCGTACCCCAGGGACAGGAGTTCAGCACCATCAGCAGTCCCTTGTAGAAAGATGAGGTTTTTCACACCTGGAAAAACTGACAGTCTCAGAAACACAGCGAGACAGTTCTGCTCTCCAACAGACTCCCTGGAGATGGGTTTGGTTTGGATGCGGGGCTTAGTGGGAAGTTTCTGTCCCACTTCTAGTTCATGTTACCATCTGGTGGATGTTTGTATAACCCTGGGAATATTCCATTAAACCTGGCACCCAAGACTCTGTGATATCGATGTGCGATAGCTACGTAGAAACCTATAGACCTCAAAATTGTTTTTAAAATGCCATTCAAAATGCATCCCATTTATGGGAATACATGCTTTCAACTAAAATTCCAAAGTAAACAGTAACTTGGTCTTGAAATAAGAAATAGCAGTTACACTACCTTATAACGCCTTGGCTTACCTCTGGGTCCATCTGATGGTACATTGGATAGTTCTTGTGCTTGGTGACAGCTTCCCCTTGCCAGTGTCTCTCTGCTTCCCACCTAGCTCCTTTTCAGTCTGCCCACCAACTGGGGGTTCAACTTCTTCAGGGGCAGCCCTTACCAAAGGAGAGATGGGAGTCCGTGGAGATAGTCTCCAGCTTCCCCACTCCTCAGTGGGACAATGCTGAGCTATGATGAAGGCAGAAAAATGGGGTTGAGCTCCAGTTGCCTAGGGCTATAACCAGTCATAGGTCCCCCCCCCAACCACACTGAGCACCCTCTCCCCCTCTAGATATTTTTCTTGCCTCTTGCCTCATCTTCCAAACTTCCTCCATTGAACATCCTGAGAGTCCTTTCTAAAACGACTTAGGTCAACTCCTTGCTTGTTCAGGCCTGCTCTGTGGGACCCAAACCAGGAGGATACCCTCCTGGACTTTTCCAAAGTGCATCGAAAGCAAACATAAGACTTTTGTCTTCTCCTGCAGAACGTGCTAAAGAAGGTTTTTGTTAGCAACAGAGAACTAAGGAGAACAGCTGTCAGAGAAGGCCAGTGATTTGTACATTTCGCGGATGCCAGTGATCTTTTGAGAAATCACAGGTGGTAGATGCTTGCTTGTCTTCTGTGCCACCACCAAGCTTGATCCAAATCTTACACTGGATATCCTGTCATATGGGGAAAATAGTTAAAAATTGGAAATGGAGCAGAGGTGAAAAATCTTTCTTATTGAAAGTGAGTGCTATTATGTGTGGAGTAATGTGCAAACCACCTAGGAAGAAATATCTGTCCTTACATTATGCCTTGATCACAGTGGGTACTTAATCTATTTTCGTTGAATTATGCTTGAGGATCTTACATTCTAATTAAGGAGGCAAGGTATGCGCCCAGTGGTTAAGTAATTCTTAGAGGTGTTATTTAATTAAGGACAATAATTAATAGAATAGGTAATAAATGCTCTGAGTCATTCCTCTGGGGTCTGGAACCTGAAATGAGTAGAGCCAAATTATAGGACCAGTGCAACATTATCTACTGCCTTCTCTTGGGTCGATGGATGCTAAAACCAAGAAAATTCTATGCAAAGTCACTTTTCTCAGTTGAACATCCGTAGCCAGAGCTACCATGAACTCCAGAGAATGAGATGGTCATAGGAAAAGTAGCCGGACCTACTGTTTTCACTACGTCTTGTTCTTTTTATATGATAGGATGTCTCCAAGAGTCTGGGTGCACGATTATTGCCAGGTTTCTTCCCTACTGTTGAATCACCAAGGGTAAAAAGGTTTCCCACCCCCACAGTCCTTATTCTGAGAAGGGATTCAACTTGAGTGTTCTGGAGGGCTCACTAATTTCAGGGACAAAGAGGGAAGGAAACTCTGGGGAAAGCCTTGGAATTTGGGAATGTTTATGATTCATTAACAACAGAACAGTCCCACTGCCAAGCAGTCAATTTCAACTCATAGTAAAAGAGTAGATATGCTCCCTCTGATCTTCAAGATTGTAAATCTTCACTGGAGCAGACAGCTTCATCGTTCTCCTGCAGAACAGCTGGTGGGCTGTGAAGAACAAACCTTTCAGTCAGCAGCCCAATGCTTAACACACTGTGACACTAGAGCTCTCTTTGTGTTTTAAAGGGTGGCCTAATAGGATAGCTTGTTTCGTGTCTGTAAAATCCAGCCAAGTTTTCTGCTGGGCACAGTTGGTAAGTGGGTCAATGTGAGTTTCGATATAATCTTTGGGTTATGTAAAGAACCCAAGACTTTTGTCATTCAAGTTTTTGGTCAAGTCCATCATCATCCTTATGGAAACCATGTCCTAAGGTCATTCAAAGAAGCACAGCTCTCCCAGTGGCATTCAGTACCCTCATGCTAAGCTCGTCCATGGTTTACAAGGCTGTGATTCAGAGAGTGTTTTATAGATTTTCACAACCACTGCCATGTAATGTGTGTTGCCTACAATCTGTTCCCATGATTGATCTCCCATCTCTTTAGCTGGAAGCCAGTTTTCACCATGGGTCAAAGTAACCCTGGGTGTCAAGGGCTGTCATATGGAAAAGACATCTTTTTAGTTATTTTTGTTGATTTTTCAATATCAGGAGAAACAAGATAACCACTTAATTTATCTACAAAACCAAAAATGGAAGCCTCATTCTTATAGAGTCAGAGAAGGTATGATGGGACCAGAGAGAGAAGAATCTTGATAAGATTATACAACCTTTGAATACATGAATGAAGGCATTCGAACTCTTTTCTTAAAAAAAAAAACCAACAGTGAATTTTCAGCAGAAAAATCAAGTCATAAAAACGGTGTGTTAGGTGGTTTAATCAGGTTGGTATTACCAAAAAGACAGAAGAGGTCAGGTAGAGTTGTTGACTAGATAGGAAGGGTTATAGTAAACCTTCGAAGGAGATTTAAGGCTGCAGGCAGTGCGATTAGAAAGAAAAATGGATGAATGACAGGAAACTTAGTGTAATGGATGGAGTAGCCCTTGGAGATGGTCAGTGGATGATGGCTGAGGAAGGAAATATTAACTCAGTGCCTAGTCTGTACAAAGCATAAAGTGAGTAAGATCCAGAAAGGTCTCTACTGTCATGAAGCTAATAATGTAAAAAGAATGACAACTAATGGCCGAGATTTTTTAAAATGAACAAGAGTTTGCATATGGTGATATATGCTCCTAAGGCTTTAAAACAAGCTGATGCAATGGCATGTGACTGGTGAATGGGCCTGGTTTTCTACTTCATAGGCAGGCAAGATCCTTCAGGGGGATAACACCTGAGGTGTAATCTACCCTCCATCTCCCCCCCCCCCTTTGCCACCTCCAGTCCATCAGGATCAGATGCATGAATGCATCCCTGTTCACCGCCTCCATTATATCACATATCACCCTGAGTTATGAGGATCCACTGACTTGTATACATACCCCATCATACTATTATGATGGCAAGGATTTGTTTCATTTATCTTTCAAACCTCAGCTCCTAGGCTGACACCTGGCACGTTGCACATACTGTGCCGAGGCTGTGGAATGAATTAAGTGGGTGAGTCTGCGCACCACAGAACAGAAGACAGGGAAGGGGTGTGGGTAAATTATGGCACTGTGAGAACCTCCCTGATGTGAGGAGGACATTAAAAAACAAGAAGGCAAGCCGGGTACTTAATTTGTGCCCTGTCTCCACATCATGGTGTGGCTGCCTCACTTCTCCATTGACTTTTTTCTGTCTCGAGCTATGCTGTCCAGTATGAAAGCCGTAAGCCACATGGGGCTACAAAACACCTAGCCCTCTGCCCTCAAATCAATTCTGACTCATATTAACTGTATAGGACAGAGAGGAAAGACACCCCCGGACGGTGGAGCATTTGAAACGTGACTCATCCGGAGTTAGGTGTGAGTACCCAGGAGAGAAGGTTGAGTACACATTGATATTTGAAGCAGGAGGACAGAAGAAAAGATATGAAGTATCTAATCCTTTCTCTATGGATTACATGCTGAAGAGATAATACTTTAGGGTTATTTGCTTAAATAAAATCTATGCTAAAACTAATTTTGCTCCTTCATAATCCTTTTTAAAATATGGCAGATAGAGAATTTTAAAGGAATACTTGCCTCACCTTGTATTTTTATCACACAAAGCGGGTCCGTGCATTGTGCCATACAGATGAGCCTGCTATTCACTGATCACTGGGTGGCCCAAAGAAAAATGATAGCTGTCGCATTATTTCCTTTTTAATAATATAGAATCCAAACGTTTTTTAAAAAGCAGGTGTGGGTGTGCAGCATGTATTTTGTAGTAGGAAGAGCATGGTCCTGTGTCAAACTTGTTTGGGAACCACTCTTTAAAATATATAACTTATTATTGTGTCCTAGCACCTCTTTCAGAAGATAGCTTTCTAAGTTTCTGGAGTGGGGGGCTGAGGAAGCCCTCATAACATTTACTTTAACAAGTTGCTTTTCCTACTCCATTTCTATTTCATGCATTGCTCTTAGATGTTGCTTCCAGATGATCATTGCATGAAGTCAGGTCTGGCTTTTAGGGGGACGTCTAATCCCCCAAGACCCAGCCCATGGTGTCCCAGCTGTTGACCTTCTCGTGGCCTCGCGTCCAGGAGGACACTTGGAGAAGCGGAGCGGATGTGAGTTAGACATTGTACTTTTTACCCTCCCAATAGCATTTTGAAGATGGAGCTCGCAGTGCCCGAATGTTAAAATTCTTTCACAGATCCCCCAACTAATGCTGCATGTTGCTTTAGTCCATTCCATTGCAATGGCTTTATTAGATTAAACATCCTGTTGAGCATCTAAAGAACAGTGGGGTTATCATATTTCCCTTTGAAAATCCAGTAAAGACAAAATAAATGGTTAACAAAACACAGCCAATTCAGTTTGCAGGTGTTCCTAACGATGCATCCCTTGGTAGAATCTGAGTGTCTCTATTATTCCCTGCCTTTTAAGCAGGCTGAAAACATTCTTGAGGAAAAGAAATCACGGTGGCAAAAGTTGCTTTCTTCCCCCCCGTTTGATGTGTGGCTAATTGCATTGTGCTGACTGCCGAGACAGTGCGATGAAAATCTAGGAACTTTATTTTGTTAAGCTTTACTTTTGACTACACCCTGGGTGTGCCAATAACAGTTCTTTATCATCTGGATCTCCTAGCGTGTTGACTCTTAACGATTGATTTTTTTCCCCCTCCCTTCTTGGCGAATCTAATTACCTATTTGAAGTATTTCATCAAGCGGTACCCGGTTACCACACACACTTGGTGGGTGGTTCTGTGAGATTCTCTTCAAAACTCGGTTACTTCCCAGCACTCTAAAAATTCTCGTCTGCTGGAGCAATTTGAATTTTGTTATTAGTGTCTGCTGGAAATCATAATTCAATAAAGACTAACTCATTTAAAAACGCTTCATACTGTGCATGCATTAGGTAGCTTGGGTAACGCAGGAGACACAGAAAAACATACGAACATTGGGGTCTTTGCAGGAAATTGCAATGGCTCTGAACAATTTGAAGGAAGCTTTTTTTGTTGTTTTAAGCAGTAGCAGACTGGAGAGGGAGGGGAATTATGGGGGGCTGGTACTGGGGACCTAGGTAGAAGGAGGATGTTTGTTTCTAGAATGATGATGGCAACTAATGTGCACATGCGGTCTACATACAATTGACATATGTATTGATTGTGATGGGAGTTGTATGAGCCCCCAATAAAATTATTTTTTTTTTAAAAAAAGCTCATAGTGAGGGCTCAAGTAAAAATGGTTTGGAAATAATGGCAATGTATGTACAAATATGCTTGATACAATTGATATATGAAATGTTATAAGAGCTGTAAGAGCCCCCAATAAAATGAAAAAAAAAAAAGATGATGCAGACAGATGGGAAGGTGTGTGCGTGTGTGTTTAAATCAGTGAGACAAGTGAGTCTCTTCTTTTGCCTGCTTAATGTACCACACATTTCCCACCAATCCCAAATGCAAGCTTGTGTATATAAAAACGCCATCTATCAACATTTAAAATAATAATAAACAAGAGGACCCTTTGTCTTTGAGTAAGCTGCTGGTGTGACCCTGACTCTTCCCCTCGCATGGGGTGTGGATTCATCTCCTGTCCTCCTCTCTCCCTCTCTTTCTTTCATTCCTTTTATGGACATGAGATTATTGCTATAGAAAATATGGTCGTGCCGTAGGGGAATGTACCTCCTGCTCAGGGTGTTTTTTCAGCTACATCTGCAGACTGCAGCTGCTGTAGCCTTTGAAAAAAAAAGCTGGGTCCTTATGAAACGGTAATTCTTAAACAATGAATTCTTCCTCACAGGACACTGTACTTTCTCAGTGCTGCTAGCTCCGTCTGGCATTAGTCTTCCCTGCAGTTTATTTGCTACCCAAGTTCACCATTTGACATATGTAGGAATATTTAAACAATTTTTTCCCCAAGAGAAGTTTGTTTCATCTTTGGAACCTCAGGGCTTCCTGCCGACTTCACAGGACCCCCTCATATTCTTCCTGTCTTTCTTCTCTGTGTTGCTTTCTCCGTGCCCACCCCCACATGTCCCTTCTCCTTATTATCAGGTCACTCACACTGTCTCCCAAACTGGGTTTGGAAAAGACCATCTTTTGCCTATCGTTCCTCTTCCCTTTGCAATTTCAAACCTCTCCAGCCTTTGCAAAATATAGCAGAGTCAAATTTCCAGTTTCTCCTTCCTTCCCAACGAGTTTATGCTTTATCCTTTCATGAGATATGGTTTCCCTTACTCTTACGATCAAACCCAGCGTCTGAAGAAATTAGAGTGGTTGGTTTTAATTTTTCTAAAATTCAGGAAAAATAAAATACATATTTTCTTTTAGATGTTGCCCTCTTTTGTCCTCTAAGGATTATTAGAAACCTGAAACTGACTTGATGAATGGATAGCTACCACCTGCAGAAGAATAAAAAGACAGCAGAGATTGCGGTAGACAATTCTTCATTAGGAGAGACAGTTTTGTCTTTTGAACTTTATTGTACACATCAGACTTAATCAACCTTGATGTGTGATTTTTGCAGCTTGGCTTAACAGTTTTTTAAAAAATGGATTCTTTAAGTTTTCCTTTCTCCTTCAAGCTTCAGGAGCAAGTGAACCCCAGCTATTGATTGTCCCATCATTACTGTATATTTCTCAAATGTTCTTGAAAAAAAAAAAGAATCAAACTGACAAGAAAAACAGGAAGTTGTTTGCTGATTTATACAGACATCCTTACTAATATTCAAGCTTCTTAGTGAATACTTTTATGGGAAACTTTTAGTGTACCCTCTTACCCCAAGTCCCTTGTTCCTTTAAAGAATAATAGAAGGGAAGCAGTTGGTATGTTGACATTAAGCTGTACTGGGGAAAGTGGGTCCCTACTCCCCACATCTGTTCAGTGTTTCTGTTGCCTTTCATTTTCGAAAGTGTTACATATGGAATACATATGTCTTTCTGTTCCAGTACCACAGGAAAAAAGGGAAGAAATAAAGAGAAAAATCATGAAGAAATCAATAAACACCTGTTATTCCCAGATCTGCAGTTATTTGGGCTCAAAAGTGCCTGCAGGCAAAGTTAAAACAAAAACCCTCATATGTCTATATGCCTTCATAGATTTCTCTTAGCCTGTATGAGAGTTCTTTAAATTTTATATGTTTTTCATTTTGTTTCATCTTACTTTATCCCAGAGTGGACCCTTCACCTTCTGTTATTTCACTGCCCTGGATTTGTTCTCTCCAATGTATATTTCCTCTCTCCCTATCCACCATGCTTTGTATTCAGCAAAGCAGAGCAGTTTCATTGGGGTCTCGGATGCGGTCTCGCATTCACCCTCTACACTTCCACAGCAGGCTGCCAAAGTGAGATTGGCCCCTGCTGCTGCTGGAACATTAAACATACGGCTCAAAATATGTTTGGGGGTTTACCTCCAGAAAAGCATACATTCAGTGAGATGCTTTGGAATATAATTTGACAAGAGTTTTGATGTAAAATAGTGGATAGATGCTTTGGCATGTCACACGGGGGTGTTGTGTGTGTGTGTGTGTGTGTGTGTGTGTAAAGTAACCGCCTTCCTTTGCACTCTTCCCCTATAAACCAAAGAAAGCAAAATTAAAATAAAAAATCCACTACCCTCAAGTTGATTCTGACTTCATAGTATGAACCTCTCCTTAGAGTCTCTGATGCCATACATCCCTACGGAAGCAGGCTGCCTCGTTTTACTCTGTGAAATAGATAATGGGTTTGAACTGTCCATTTGTTGTTCGTAGCCCAACTCTAAATCCCCTCTGTTATGAGGACTTTTTTTTCCACTAGAAGTTATCTATAAATTAAAACTATAATTTTATCTATAATTAAAACTAATTATGAATCATACAATGCACTTTTCCCTTTGCCTCTATTCCAGGCAATGTAATTTCTCTGAATAGGTTCTTGCCCAATAGTACAATGTACTCTCCTATTTTTAAAAAAAGAATCAGGGGTGTTTTTCTGCCCCTTGAGGGCAGGGACCATGTCTTGTATGCCAATCTTTAGTTCACTGTCTGACAGAGAAAAGATATCAGTTGTTCTTGTTCAATGCTGTGAACTCATGCCCTGACACTCTGCAAATAGGAAATTCCATGTGATCTGGAAAAGTAGATACCATTTGTTAATTTCCTCAGCATTATCCATTCAACAGAGAGTAAGGACACTCGGTTTGGATTCATCAGATTAATTTTTCACAGCCTTAACTTTTTTGTTATCTAAATAAAAGAGTTTATTTAAAATAAAAATCCCTTCAAGACTCATTCTCTTCTTCCCTGCAGGAAAAAAAAAGAACTAGCAGGCAGAGTCCTGTTTTCTTACAATCTGGTCGGGATCATATGGGCTTCAAACTATTCTTTTTGTCTTGCTTATTTTGAAATTTCCCAAAATTGCATTCTGTTAGGTGTTCCTTTACCATTTGCTCTGTACATACCCCCTCCCCTCCGACCCCGCACGCATATTTTTGAAGATGTGTTCAAGTTGTTGCATGGAGCCATATCGTGATATTTCAGTAAATAAATGTGACCAAGTTTAATTCTCCAAGCTCCAGTTGCTAGGCAGTTGGGTTATTGTCCTTGTTTGTTACTCCTGATATTGTTACAGTTTTGTTGTTGGTGCTCCTGTGCATGTTTCTTAGGGTCTGCGCCTAGCAGGAGAGTGTCTGGATTTTACAGAATGCCTTGAGGCTGGTCACCTTCTGACAGTCAGCTCAGGAAAACCCCTGGGTCCCAACGTTCCGATGCGTAGCTGATGGTGGCGAGGACACAGGGCCCGGCTGTGTTTTGTCCCACTGCGCATGCGTTGCCATCCGTCAAAGACAACTTGGCCAGAACTGACACCCACTTTTGCATGCCTCGACTTTATTGGATCATGTCCAGTTATTTTCTACAATGGAAGCACCAGTTGATGTCCTCACTAGCAGTGCATCTCATTGTGCCACCTTCTTGGCACGCTGAAACATCAGATTCCGCAATTTGCATCTGTCTACCTAATGATCTAAAATGGAATCTCATTATGGTCTTGGTTTGCCTAAAGAGCTTGAAAATCGTACATGATTATGTGCCCTGTATTATTGCCCCATTTGAAAAACACATGATCGTGTCCTTTGCCATTTTTCTAGTAACTTCTTTTTCTTCCTTAAAAAATAATTGATATGTAGGTTTTAAAAAATATCTTCTGGATACTAATCCTGTGCCAGTCAGCTTTTTTATTTTCCTTTTCATGACTTTCCATTTCTTTCAGGAGTCTTGATGGCACTGTTAGGCAGGCCTTGGACAATTAGTTGTAAGTTTGTTCGTTCAATTCCACCAATCGCTCTGAGGGGGGAACTTGAGGCTCCCTGCTCCCGGGAGAATTCAGTCTGGGAAATCTTTACAGGGTCTCTCTGAGTCAGAATGACTTGATAGAAGTGGGGTTTGTGGCTTTTCCTTTCCTTTATAGTGTTATTTGGTGAAAAGTAGCTCTTAATTTTAATATATTATCCTTTGTACCTTGTGCTTTGATCAATACGACCAAGAGACACTGGTCCCTGGCAAAGGACATCACACTTGCCAGAGTGAGCAGTGAAGAAGAGGAAGCGTTCCACAGATGGGTGGACAATGTGGTTGCAACAGCAGGCTCAAAGAGAAGAACAATTGACAGGATGGCACAAGACTGGTCGGTGTTGGTTCTGTTGTATAAAGCATCTGATTGTTCGGACGGCGCCTAACAATCACAACCACAACATCCTTCTTTTGCTTTATGGCTTTGACTTTAGGATCTTGTTAAGAAATCTTTCTTTACCCTGAAGTTTAAAAAAAAAAATCTAAAAAGTTTAAAGTTGTACTTTCTTAGGGGGGGAAATCTCCATATCTTTTGGGATCAATGTTGTGTATGGTATAAGGTAGGCATCCAAATTAGTGCCCCCCTCCCCCAAGAATCAATCTTTTGTCACTCAATAATTATGCCACTCTTTCTCCTCTAAACTACAGAATACTGTTAGCATTTAAATTTTCAGAAATGGAGTGTGTTTTCCTTAGAACTCTGGTTCTCCTGGACTGTCTCTCCTTTAACACTTATCAGTGCATTTCTCTCTTCTGTTTCCAAGATTAAAGAATCATTGGTCTTGAAAAAGTAATTTTCATCCTTTAGAAATGTATCTTATGTGAAAGACAGAAAGATGTGGTTGGGAAGCAGTTTGTGTAGGTTATATTATGCTGTGGTGGCTGGTTTTAGCATGGCTATGTTGTTTTGGCTATCCAGATCCCCAGACTGTCCATCCATCAAGTTTTTTCTAAGTCTTGAAATTCTATCAGGGTGATTCCATTGTTTGAGAGGAACTGTGAGCACCATTGGGTTTTGTTGCTTTATGTCCCCATGCACAAAAGCACATGTGATTAGTAAATAATGGTCTTCCACTTATGAAAATTCAGTAGCTTCTCATAATAATGCTGCTACTGGAAAATAAGTATAACACCTACTCTCTTAGAAACGTGCAGGGTTATATGGTGTGAAAGAGTGCAGCCGGAAAAGGTAGCAGCATGTGATGGAAGTCAGGGCAAGGATTCCTTTCACTAGTGTTATGTATTTATTTATTTAGCAAAAAGGATGAAAAAAAAACAAACCTCAGAATCTTTCGTTAGATGAATAATGTGGCTAGTTTAGGGTGTTTTTCATGTGGATTTTTTTTCATTTTTTTTATATGGATTTTAATAAAGGACATACATTTTATTTCAATTCTGTGGTAACCAGTATATAAACTTGTATCCATTTGAATAAATCATAAGAAAATGATGACAAAGGGGTAGACACATCTCAAGGGTCTAATGTAATCATAAACTACTCAGTCTTGAGTTTCCAGTGAAGATAATATGACCTGCAATCTCATTGACGTATATGGTATTGCTCTCTTAAATCATTGCTGTATGTACAGGTATATCCATATAGATTACAACAGACTATGAACTCCATATACTTTAAAAATTTATGCACTGAGTCCTGTGACTCTGTGCACCATTCAACCTATGAATTGACTAATTATTTCCTCTTGCTCAAGATAGTTTCAAAGTTAGTTTTTGTTAAGTTTTAAGTACAGTATCTATTGCTTTGTTTTATTGATATCACAAACCCTGCATTGATACTTATTGATAGTAACCCCTACTTTGAAATAAGATGGTCATTAAAAGAAAGGTACCACCATTAAAGACATGGCTATGATCTGCCAAACTGAAAGAATGGCCAATTGTTGAGTATCAGTGAATCTGAACTTAAATCCTGGGTCAAGATGCTTCTGTTTTAGTCTGCCAGATCTTCCATTTAAAGGCGTCACCTTGCAATATGGATATAACCTCTCAAGTGGTGTTTGGAGTTTACTCTGGAAGGGAAAGATGACAGCAGATATTGCCAAAAACTCTGTTCAGCTTACACAGAGCGTAAGCTATTAAATATATTGCACTGCTTATTCAATCCTAAACATTTCCAAAGACACTGTAGATGAAAAGAACAGTCTAGTAGAAGGCAAAAGGTCATCCCTTTGGCTTTGCATAAAAGATTGAACAGAACCCCAGTCTACAGGGGGGTTTCCATTTTCATGCTTTGGTGTCCTTACTGGAATGAGGGAAAAAGAGTGCAGGGTTCAAAGCATGGTTGCTGAAGTAGCAGCATACAAATCCCTCAGATCTTGTTAGAAATGCAGATTATCAGGTTTTGCCGCAGACTTACTGAATCTTATCTGGGAAATAGGAACCAGCAATCTGGCCTTAACCAGCCTGCCTGGTGATTCTGAGGCATGCTCATCCTGGAAACCCCGTGACATAAACTGCAACATTAATTGTCTTAAACAAAATCTCCTTTGGTAACACACACTTGCCACCTCTCTCTCTCTCTCTCTCTCTCTCTCTATATATATATATATATATATGTATATGACACAGTTCAACAACTGTATATATACATATATATAAAAGAAAAATATATATGAAAGGAAAAAAAATCCTTATCTTGGTATCTTTGTTGTTGAACATTCTTAGTTCTCATTATTCCCTGACTAAATTTTCTTGCCCTTCTATCATTGTTTTTAGTTTTAATTTTTTAAATTAACAAATCATTTCTTTATTCAACAGACACTTAAGTACTCTGACGAGATACAAACTCCATTCTGAGATACTAAGATAAAATTTTGAACAACTCAAGAATTGGAAGGCTATGGATTTGGACGAGGTAGCACATCTATGTTGAGAGAAATGAAAAGTGAGAGGGAAGTGGTGGGCGTTGGAGACCTCGCAGAGCGGTGGAATAAACTTTTGATCTTCTACTAAATAAAAGTTTCAGAATACAATCTTGAATCACAAATATTTGGTCCAAGTTCAAGCACCGTCCTGATCATGTGCCCCCAAGCAAATAACTGAACCTTTAGATAGTCTCATTGCTTCAGTTAAATAGTTATATCAGCTGTTAAGGAAGGTCACTTTCCATTGTTTTTACATTTCCTTTCTGATTTGATCTCTTTTGCAACTGTTGAATTCCATTTTCTATGGCAAGAGTTCTATGTGAAATGTGCTGGAGAAAAACCAAAGAGAAAGCTTGATCCATTTCCTTAGGGACGAGAAAGCCTAGTGAAAAGTGGCAGTGGTTGCTTGAACCTTCTTTATCATTAGGAAATGGGAAAGACTAAGAAGAGTCCTCTGCACTAGGATGTACAAGCTTTTTGCTTGAAATAAATTTTAAATTAGTCTGGTAGAAGAATATGGATGTAGACGGGAAGTGTGGGAGTCATGTAATCGTTTCAGGATTAGTAGGAGTGTAGGGGTGGAGTCTAGCCTGTCAATCTGGAGATAGCCAATGAGACCTCTGTGTGGGCATGGCTTTCTCCTGAGAATTTTGGGAAATCTTGTGGTATTTTCCCCCATGGAGACACTCTACTGAGAATATATAAGACTCAGTCTCTGGCAGACATTGCTGCTGATGAAACACATGGCAGCCTTCTGATGGACCCTGAACCATGATAACTGAAAGAGCCGCAGGGAGACCCCTGCCAGTGCTCTGATGCTACTACTGCCACTGGATACACAAGACTCTACACCCACTGGCCTGTGATGTCCTGGTGTCATTGCATGTGCTTTGTGAATCTGAAGAGGACTTATGGGTTGGTATCAGACATATGGGCTCATATAAGCCTTATAGACTTGGACTAGAATGGGTTGGGATACTTTCTCAATATTTCCAATCCCCTTGTGTATAAACTTCTATTTACGTACATATGCGTGTTTATGAATTTGTTTCTGTAGTCTATCGGACTAACACAGGAAGTAAGCACAGCCATCCAATGGGGAAAAAGCATGGGAAGAATAAGTTTATATTGATGTGGTGGGGTGGGCTTTATTGAGGGAAAGAGCCTGGTAAGATAGGAAAGATGAGGAGGAAGTGGTGCCAGTCGATGGAAGACGTTATATCATTTGAGTTGTTTACTGTTGTCTTGGCAGTTACTGACTGAATTGCTGGCTAGGAATAGAGCCAAGAGCGCGTTTTCTAAATATTGCCACTCCTTGTGTTTGAGTTAGAGATCAGTGATCTACAGAGAGTTAAAATATAAGAAGTGGTCTTTTTAAATATTGATGTAATTAAAGTATTCCATAAATGATTCCAACTTCATATTTACTCTTTTAGCTGCCAATAGGCTTTCATTTACTTTGCTGTAACCATGTGGGTTTTCACAAGGGACCCAATCTGAGTCAGAATCTATTACAGCAGAGAAAACTGGGTGCAAACATGGCAACCAGACGTTATATCCCTTGCTGCTGGTGTGACCGTGTGCATTGGCCCTAATTCCTTATTCTTTGCTTTCCTCATCTGTAAAATAGAAATCATTAGAGAACCTATCTGAGAGGGTAGTTGGGAGCACTCAAATAAATAGATGTAAAACCCTAAGACTAATGTCTGTCTCTGGAATCAGCATCGTCCCTGTCATCGTCGCCATTGTCCCCATCATTTTCTTTTCTCAATCATTCCTTGGTCCTTGAACATTGGATTGTTACCGATCTTCTCATCTCCACAGCTCTTAAACTTTCAGCTCTGCCTTCCCTCTGCCCTGTATCTGCATTCATGGTTTGACTTCTTGTGGAGAGTTAGGTTAATCTTACCTTTAGAATCGGGTGGAAGGACACTATGCCAAGCAAACAAACAAACAAACAAAAAACTATTTGTGGTCAAGGTCAGCCACTGATGAAAAACAAAAGCAAAGCAAAATCCATTGCTGCTGAAGCCCCTTGTGACTCACAGCAACCCTAGAACTGAAGAGATGGACCCCATAGGGTTTTCAACACTGTAATCTTGATGGGCTCAGACTCTGCCCTCTCTGTCTGCTAGAGAGTGGCTAATAGATCTGAACGAGTGACTTCTTTTTTTTTTTAACAAAACAATTAAATTTTACTTAAGGGAGTATACATTATTATGTAGCCATCTATTACAAATGTGTTATAAAAAGAATATAATATTAGCAATGTGATACAAAATTATACCAATGATTACATTTAGAAAGAGAATGAATTACAGAATTCTAAATTGAAAGGGAGCTATCGTTATATTATAGAACTTGTCGTAGGAGACTTTTTGTTATGACATATTATCTTTTAAATAGGAACACGCTTACTAACATTTCTTGATATTGTCCTGAATTTGCTTAGTGTCAGTACTATAAATCTGAGTTTCAATATTTACTTTTACATATATTTTTAATTAAAAGATCATTTTATTGGGGCTCTTACAGCTCTTACAACAATCCACACATCAATTGCATCAAGCATATTTGTACTTATGTTGCCATCATTATTTTCCAAACATTATTTTACTTTTGATTTGAGCCCTCGATATCAGCTCCTCTTCCAACCCCCTTCAACTTTCATGACCCCTTGATAAATGACAAGTGATTATTATTTTCATATCTTACACCAAACACTGACTACTGACTTCCTGGTTAGCAATCAAGCTCTTAACCACTGGACTCCTTACCAAAGTTGGTGTGAGACTCCCCCCCACCTCACTTCTCATCCATCTCTCTCTTATTTTCTTTTCATCATCGTCTGTCTTCTCCTTCCTTTTCTTTCTGTTTTCAGATACAAAAGAGACCCCATCTAGAAAATTAAAGAGATCATTTATTAAGCTTTCAGAGACAAAGACAACACACTGACACACCATCCAGATGAGGGAGATCCCCCAAAACTAGACTGAAGTAGCACTATAATTGAGACTTGAGAGAGACAGGGAGAGGGCAAAGGAAACTATCACAAAAGCATGATTGGTGGTGGAACAATACATACCAGTATACGCTGCAACTACAGCGTATGGACAGGACCTTGATTGGGATACTACATGTAAGTTAGAAGGGCTTAGATGATGGGTCCAAAGTCTTCTGACCGCAGCACTCAGGGCAAGAGTGATAGGGCAGGATTCTTGACTTTGCGACCTCTGGTATCGCCCCCAGGTCAGTGGCTGCCATCAAGAACACACCTAGGCAAGCCCCTAAGAGAGGCCGCCTCTCACTGGCCTGGCTGGAGAGGGGTAGAGGCAATCTGCTCCCCAAGGCATTCTGCCTGATGGCAAGATCATCTACATCCTCAGTCAATGATCTGAAAGCCTTTGCGGAGGCTTAATCTATTAGGGGCCGCTGCAAATGGATTTTGAGCTGTCACTGCCATTGGCCGTCTGCAAACCAAGGTGCTCAAAATTTAAGCTTGAATAAACTTCTATCTAAAATTACTCTGAGCTCTTTTCTCAATAAGCATAAGCTAGAGAGTCAATTCATTACATTCTAAGGGCAAAAGAAATTGTGATACTCACCTCATATGGTATATAAAGGCAAAAGTCTTTACAGTAGCATCTCAATGACATATATGACTTTTGTAATTGTGAATTTAATCATCAGGCAACGCCTTTGGCTCCTCCATTACTTGCCAGTTCAGAGTTTGAGTAAATGTTCCTTCCCTTTCTTATCTTATTCCTTCGCTTATCCTAGACCTTGAATTATTATAGACCAACTTCTTTTACAATATTCAAGAATACGCTGGTTGCCAATAGGGCAGTCAGACCAGCGTTCATACCACATCAAGTACCAACTTTACCAACTGGTACCTATAAAGGAAGCTGGGGTTAGAATATTCCCAAACACCTTAAATTAAGATGAACATACATTCATAGAACAACCATTTGTGGAGTGCCTACTATATGCATGGTATGTTGTTGGTAATAGGAAACATAGCACAACCCTTGTCTTAAGGGGGGCATCCTAGTCAGGGCTATGGGTAATTGAAGGGGTGATTAAAATAGAGTGATTATAACTGCAATAGTTCAAAACAGACTTAGAGGAAGATCTTGTGATGCAGTTTTGAGAGACAAGGGACAGAAAGAAGATGGTGAGGTGTGGCAAAGAGCCATGCTTTCACTAAAAAGTAAAGAAGGACAAGCAGGCCTCCATTCCTTTTTTTAAAAAAAAAAACTTATCTGCTTCACTCAACTCTGGATGTTTACAGGATGTCTTTTTAAAGGCTCTAATGATACGCTTTCTTAGCTGCAAAGTTGAATTTCTAAGTATTTACTTGGCTAAACGTAGCTTGAGAACAGGTTTTTCTCCTGTCACTTTGGCACTTTGGGGGAGTACTCAGAAATTCTAAAGAGGCATGGAAAATAGCAAGTAATGAGGTCTGGATGAAATGTTTCATTGTGGTTGAATTTTTAAAGCACTTTTGTTTAATTTATTAACAAAGCATGAGTTTGTTCAAAACAACAAACATTTGTAAGTAGGAGGAAAGCTGCCTTTGTAGGAAAATAGAGCATTTCTCTGGAACTTATTTTTAAAAGAAAAGGGCTGAATCTAACAAAAGCTAGTGCTTATCATCCCTTCTCCAAAAATACAAAAAAAATAAAACACTAAAAGTCAATCCCAGTGCTACCAAATCATTTCCTACTCACACTGACCCTATAGGGTAGAGTAAACTGCTCCTTGGGGTGTCTAAGGCGATAAATCCTTACTGGAGCAGACAACCTTGCCTTTCTCACTCTGAACTTGGCAGCCAACCTTGTGGGTAGCCATAGCGGTCCCATGATTAACTCACTCTGCCCCCAGGGACCCCTGCTGATAACCCTTCCAGTGGTTGTTCTGTGCTCAATGTACAACTTTGCGTTACTTGGTCTATTGTAGGGAAAGGAATATTCGGAACATATTCATAATGCTGCTGTACTACCTGGCATGACTGTGAATGGTCCTAGGAATCAGGGAAAGTCAGTCTAAGGGACCTTTCTTTTTTTTGGGGGGGGGCTGATATGTTTCACACTTGTTACATGACTTAGGCTTATTACCCATCCATGACTTCATGACCCCTGAGAGACCTGAAGATTTAATATCAATGTCAACATGGCATGGTTTCAAAGAATCCCTTGTTCATTTTTCAGCAGTAGCAAGGAGATCCATGTTTGAAATAGAGCAAGCTTTCTGTTTCTAGCATTAAATAAATTCTCTTATTGACTTCTTGGGGATTCAAAGATCCTGATGTTACACTGCAATTGATTTATGGGCTGTTTGAAGGACAGGATGTAAAAAGACCCAATAAGACAGCAGTATATTTGGATAATTTTTAAATACAGTGTAAATATTCTAGCACATTGGTTAGAAGTGATTATGGTCTGCCCTTTTTGAATCTTCCTTCTGTTTCGTATTATAGATATCATTCTTTATTCCACCTTTTGAAGTGTTTGTTGAATATTTGAGGTTACAGCTTCTAAATAAAGGTAACATCATTCCAGGTCAAGGTTACGTCATACCAAAGGCAGAGATTGCTAAGTAAAGTCTTATAGAATTCAGGAAAACCCTGTCCCCCAATAGGTCTAATTTCCCACAACATCTTTCACTTTTGCCTGAAAAATTCTAACCAGTAAATCATTCCTCTGGTTTAGCAAACACAATTAGGAAAAAATGCATAAGTAGCTATTAGTTTCACTCAAAAACTTTACTACCCTGAAGTGGACCGACTTTTAGTGAGTAGATAGAGTAGAACTCCCCCTATGGGTTTCTGAGATTCTAACTCTTTATGGGAGCAGAAAGCCTGCTTTCCTCCCACAGAGCAGCAGGTGGTTTCAAATGACTGGTTGATGATTAGCAGTCCAACCCATCACCCACTGAGCCTCTCCATGAGTCCCTCATGCCTGAGCACTAGGGGGACTTGAATTTTAACCTGGAATGATAATAACTGAGGGATAATACTGGATTAGAAGTTTACTGTGGAGGAAATGGGCACAAATGGTGGTGACTGGAAGGGAAAAGAAGAAGACACATTTCAGTGAATTTATAGGTTGATAGTTTGATCTATGTTGGTAATTTACCATCCTTGTATGATACCATTGCCTTCCTCTGGAGCATGATGTTTTCAAGGATAAGATTTCTTCATTGACTGGTATTTGCTAACTAACTAGTACTGGATTTGACATATAGTATATACTCAGTAAATATTTGTGACTGAACACATAACCTTTTACATAAACACTACTTTTAATATGATTGGTTCAATATTGCTCAAACTATTTTTTCAGTTAATTTCTAAACTGTCTTTCACTCTAAATATGAATTAATTTTAATAAGTCCATATAACCAGCTATAAGTAGTTGTTTTTTCCCCTACCACTACTAAATGCCCTATATTCTAGTATCTCAACAAGCTTATTATAAAAATCAATCAATCAATCAATCAACTATTTATTGATCACAGATTCTGAGCCCAGACATTTTTTTTTCCTCTCAGAGAGAGGGAAGGCCAATCTCTTAACCCATATTTTACTTTCATACTTAAAGGAACCAAGGCAAGCAATTAGGACATTTGCTATTTGGGGATGCAAATATGGGCGATAAATAACAACCATTATTTTAATCTTTCAGATTGCATTTTATGGTTGCATTATAACCATTTGTCTCTTGTATTTAATTTTCTAGATTTCTGTTATGTGAAAAATGGAAATCATATTGATTTACCTTCAGAAAAATGTACAACAGTTAATATAAAAAAAGGGCTGCATCTAATTTTGTTAATAAACTATCAATGGTAAAATGACACACTGTTTAGATTTCAAAGCATCATTGGGAACTCAGATTTTTCTCTAACATTAATTATGAAGGGGTATTTTTTGGCATCAGCATGATTCTGTAGTGTGATATTTCCACTACTATGTTTCATAGTGGACTCGAGATATTGAGCTAAAAGAGACCTGTTTCTGCTGGTGACATCCCCCTGAGTTAGAGGGATGTAACATTTCCATTACAAAGGTAACTCTGGCAGAACCCTTTAGATCTGCAGACCCTGGTCATCACAACCATCCTGAACTTTGCAGCCAGTTCACACCTTTGTCCTTATCTACCCTCAATCCTAAGGTGGTTTGTTACTTCTGACTGTCCCCACAGTAACAGTTCAGTATAGTGGAAAAGCCAGTGCTCTGGAATCTTACGCTTGGGTTTAAGGAAAAGATGGACACTATGTAACGGTAGGGACATGTCTTGTGTAAGGCTTGGTGTGGACTCCTCAGTGAGGCTCGATTGAGCACAGAGTCGACAAGGTGAGAAGGAACGAGGTTGTGTGGGTACTGAGAGCAGCTCGGCTGTAAGGAATGGTGAGATATGAAGAGGTGCAAGCAAGAAGAAAGTGGCAGACTGATTTCCAAGCAACCAGTGGAGAGCTTGTTATCCTGAGTGCAGGAGGAAGACCCCCCAGGATTTTAAATCAGAAAGGGACATTAGCGACACCAGAAGGCAAAGCCACTGTGCCTGCAGTTATGGGAAAGGGGTTGGAGGAGATCTAAGAGGTTCAAGAAATGAAGAGACCGTAGACGTGGCCTCCATGGGCATAGAGAAATGAACAGATGAGAATTCTCAGAAAAATCAGTAGCATCTACTTGATGTTCAGATAGGGCCCATGAGAAAGAAGCTAGCTGGAGTTCAGGATCCTGGTCAGCTTTCTGGTCGCAAACCGAGGAAAAGTGCTGGCCTCCCTGACTTGAGCCTCCGGACTTAGGGAAGCTGTGCCGTCAGACAGAGCTACTGTCTGGGGAGAGACAACATCCCAAGTGGGACTAAAATTTTGGTCACAGGCTAGAGAGCAGAAGATAGCAGCAATGGGTATGATGTTAGAGACTAGACACGGGAACCCGTGAGGTTGTCTTTTGGAAGTGTATAGGCCTCACATCGTCATAGGGCTCCAGGTGCAACAAGCAGCTAATTTTTTAAATCTCATGGGACTCCTTTTTTAGTGAATGCTGTCCCCAGGACAGTCCCTCTAGGCCTTAAACGCCCCAGGCCATTTCAGTCTCTAGTCACTCTCCCCTTAGGTGCCCTGCAGCCTCGACACTGGCTGTGGAAGGTTAGTGGCTCCATCCCTGAGGCAAGTTGGAGGTCACTTTCAAATCCAAGATTTCCTTGGACCGAGTCAGCCAGGTCCCAAAGATTCTGCTCATCAGCTACCCTCGCCTCTGGCGTAAGGAATTCCGAGTGGCTAATGGAGGGTCCTTAAGTCATGTCTGTCCACATCTCGTCGGCAACATAGCCAGTTCTCAGCCTGCAGGAATTTTTTTTTTAAGTGTAATTTAAATCCATTGTTGAAACCAGAGGCCTTTTAAACTCAGGTTCTCTGCCGCCTTGGCACTCATGAGAGATGAACTCGGTTGAATTCAGCTAATTAATAGATGAACTACCCAATTTCACAATAGTCCCCGTTTTGCACATTGCTGCCAATGGTCTACGGCCAAACACACCTCTGAATGCAATGGGGATTGTACCATCGGTGGTGAATGGGAATTAAAAAATTAATGCTGCTTCGGAATTAGCTTCTAATCTTTCATGAGACTGCTAAGATGGGTAGACTAGCTAATTTGTGCGAATGAAATTCAAGCCCTTTTCAGTTTGTTTAATATTAGACATTAAAGAAGAGAAAGATCCGATGCCTTTCAATACCATTTGAAGCCCTCTTAAGAGGATGGCTCCAGCATCGCTCACGGAAAGTAAGCAGACCTCTTCGGCTTGTTCACTAGACAAACTGCGATGGTGAGAATGAAATTAGCACTGAAAGTATTAAAATATTGATAGCAATCATTCCGTGGCCAGGCTTTGCCAATTAATAATTAATCTTACCTTGAAGGTAACTGTAAGAGCCAGACTTTTTTTTTTTTGTCTTTCCCTCCTCCTTTCTCCAAGCTTTCATTTGCCAAGAATGTTTGACTTCCCCACACCCCCTCCTTTTCTTGAATGTTATCAAATGTCCAGAAAATAACTTGCATTTTATGTGGTTAGTTGCTGGAATGTATTTTGTGTGACTTCGGAAAATGAAAGGAGAAAGTTGCCCATGAGAGGCTTGGAGAAGGGATGGGAAATGCCTCTGATCGGTGCATGCGTGGCCTTCATGCCAATGCCTGTTACATGCTTCTAATGGGCAAGTTGTTTAGAAAAAATAAATTGAGGTCCTGTAAGGATACAATGCCACCTCCCTTCAGCCAGCTGCCAAGTCTATCTCTCGGCCTCAGCCTCTCAGCCAGGCGGTAGGGTCAGCATTGGTCACAGCCCCAGTCACAGCTAAATCTCTCCGCAGCCAGCAGCCAAGTCTCTTTCCAGTCCTTAGCCTCTCATCCCCTTGGTAAGTCCCTTGGTCTCGACCTCTGTGGGTCAGGAGGCCAACTCACCTGTTGCTGGCTCACACAGTCTCATCATTTTGGTGCTGTTCCTTTGAGTCTCCACATCACAGTCACAGCCTCCAGCATTTGGATGGCTGGAGATGTGGGACTGCTCTTCTAAGGCCTTGCGATCTCTCCTCTCCTCTCCTCTCTCTCTGCCCCAGAGGGCACTTAGGCATTGAGAAAAGGCTGTGATGGAGGTTTGGTTTTTAACTGTAGCTGGCCCAACCCCAAGGAAAGGGAGAACGGTGTCTTAAGTCGCACCTTCAAGAAAAGAAATCTAAGGGTGCCCTCAAGGAGACAATAAGGTGTGGACTTGGTTTACATCCTCTACTGAGGTCAAGAATTAGCCCATCTTAGTCCTGTAATAGAGAACGACCTCCAAAACGGGATCATAGCCACATGCATAAGAGTCCAGAATGATAATAGGCTGCATAACGAGTTACATTTTGGGCTGTATTAATTCCTTAATAGCTCCCTCTGCAACCACTCCCTCTGAAGTGGTTTCACCCCGGATTGAAGTAAGGAGTCCCTGCCAGTGTTTCTGTCCTTTTATTTGTCTGTTTTTTTGGCAGGGGGGTAGGGTGGGCAAGATGATTTTGTTCTAATGGGATCCCCATACCATGTGTGAACACCTGCTTGCTGTGATGGTGCTGTAGAGTTAAAGAGGCCATGATGCTATGTGAGTACTGGTCTTGGTGTCACTGTGGAGAGCAAAGCAATGCGCTACTCTGTTGCAACCACCTAGTAGTCAGCTGTTTCAGCGCCTAGTGTGCTGAAATCAACTTGAGACCATCTTTTTCATTTTGTTAACCCTAAAGTGGTCAGCACAGTCAACAATTGAATCAACAATTCTTTACAGAAGACCTGGCCTGTTTCAGACACTATTCTAAGTGAAAACAGACTCAAAGTAAGCTGGCATCATGCTAACAAGGCTATTCAAGAATATCAGTGTGGGGGCTGAGCCCCAGTGGCATAAGTGGTTGAGTGCAGGACTGCAGCCCGTGGGCTTGGCGGTTCAAATCCAGCGGCGGCTCTCAGGAGCTATGACCACCGGAAGGCAGTGATGCCCCCCAAAAAAAAAACAAAAAAAAATATCAGTGTGTACAGGGAAAAGAGGGCTTATTGCTTAAGATGTACTAAGCTTCTGTTAGGGGTGATGGAGCAAAATGGAAATGGACTATGGTGATGGTTGTACCCCTGATAAATACCAAGGATGACACTCAGTTGTCAAAAGACAAATATTTTGTTACATATGCATTTGCCATTGTAACAAAAAAGTATTATCATATTTCCCATTCTCTAAAATGGGGCTTTTATAACTTTTGGGCCTTACACCAAAATCTTTGCACATTAAAAATGATCCATACCTTGGGTTAGGATGAAGGTTAATAAGAAAAAGTAAAGTAATAAAAAATGTTAAAAAATGATCCATTCCTTTCTACCAAAAGTCTAGGCTTGATTACTTGGAGTTTTTATTCCAGCCTTGGAGTCTTCCTTAGAGAAGAGTACTTTTCCTCTGTCAGTTGGTTCAGGTGTTTGAAGATGACATCTAGCAGGAATCTTAGGCTTAAGCTAGTTGAGTACTCACCTGTTCTTATCCTTTGGTGTATTTTTGCGGTTCTTATAGTCTTGGTGCCAATGGCCCAACACGTCACAGCGAGCAATTTTCAGAAAATGAATTGCAATGTGAATTATCTGCAAGTTGTGGCAGTTACATAATCTCCTGTCAATTTGCGAAGGAGTGGAGTCTAGCCTGTCAATCGGGCCATAGCTTGATGACCACATTTGGAGGCACAATAGAGAAAACTAATCTACTGCAGGCCAGATACATACTCTGCTTCATCTTCCTGTTAACAAGACACATAGCTTCACTGATGGAAGCAGAGCCCCAGAGCTGGAGGCGCCACATGGAGACCCAAACCAGTGCTGAGATGCTTCCGCTGCCACTGAATCCACAAGACTTTCCACCCCACTGGCCTGTGATCTTAATGCTTTCTGCACCATTGCAACACACATTCTGTGTCGTTGCACGCCTTGCTTGAGTTTGGAGAGGAATTTATAGACTAGTATCAAACGTTTTGGCTAATATTGGACTTATGGACTTGGTCTGGACTGGGCTGGATTGCCTTCTGAATATACAATTGCCCTTTCATATAAAGCTCTTTCTTATACACATCCAAGTATCTTTGGATCTGTCTCTCTAGTCAACCCGGACTAACACACAGGTAGGTGTTGATTATTTTGAATAAAAAGTCAGGACTGGGAGTGCAGCATCTTTATTTGGGTGACTACTTTTGTGAATTAAGGTAAGGGTGTTGAGAATATCAGTATTATATAAGGGATTTGGTTGGTTTACACTATGTCTACCCACTCCTATTCTACTGATCCAAGGGCTTAAGTGGAGAAACACTTGTTAGTTAGTGAGCTGGACCTTTATGCTTTCTGTGTTTATAAGTGAGAGCTATATGACCATGCCAATAATTTAATTTCTACAATTTTAAGGTCAGTAGACACTGTCACATGTGAAATGTAAGTGAGCCAAAATTTATAATAGCCTTCAGATGGATTTTATTTTGTTCTTTACAGTTACTCACGCCAAGGGAATATCTGTGAAAACAAAGATACGCCAAGACTGTAGTATTTATCATTTTTCCAGATTAGATAGACGCATCCTTACAAGTTATTTGTATTAGTGATAGTAGAGTTCCCAATGTACATTGACAAGAAAATGCTATAATGTTTTATATTCAGCCTTTCAAAACCCTGTTAATTATGCATAAGATAATACTCTTCAATAACATCAAGAGGAGACAAATGAAATCATTATTATAGTCCAGAGCCCCACATTTATTATAGCTATGCACTTGAATGCCCCTGTTCTCATTTTTTCAAACATTATTATCTGTATCATAAATGAATATGAACTCTATTATGTCATGGAGAAAATCGTACACAAAAGGCCTTCACAATGTTATTGACATCGCATTGGCATGGAAGGGGGCATACTTTATGGACAGTCCATGACAATAAGTGTAGTTCTGGTCATTAACCACTTAGCATTGCCTTGAAATAGGGCCTCTTACAAATATGTCAACCACTGCACATCTTAACAAGCGACTTGTGGCAGTGACAGTGAAGGTAGAAGGGTAGTGGTAGCTTCTAAGGTTATGAGGCTAGTTAGAAAAATGTGCTCTTGATTTCTTTAAAACAAGCCTGGTAATGATGGGACATCTAGGTTGTATCTGAATATTTCTGTGAGTTTCCAGCTTTCTAAAGATTTCCTTTTCTGAGAGGTAAGAGAGAAATGCACAGTATACATTTAAGATGACTATGTGAAACGATATGATTGCCAAAATGCACATTATTGTAATTTAGCCAAGATAGGTGGCCAATTGAATGTTCCCAGAAATGTAATTGCCTACATGCCATTTTGCAAGGCCTTTCCTGATAGAACTAGCAAAATGCCCCTTATTTCTTTCAGTATCTATTTGGTTAGGAATGCATCCATTATTTACAAATGATAACTCTTTTTGTTGATGTTGATGTTTGGCTATAGTAAGTAGAGGTGAAAGGTAATTTATAATGATATATTTTTTATTTTTGTATTTGGAAAAGGTATTTTAAAATGTACTGTGTACTTTTAAAAATGCATTCTGAACTGTACAGTTGCTAAAAAGCAAAGGCATGTACATATAATCAGAGAAAGGGAGTGATATCTACATAGAGGATAGTTGTAGTTTTGCATTTTATAGTCAGCAGTTCGCAGAATATTCTTAGTTTCTGCTGTTAAAAACTGGCTGATAAAATTTCATACTTTTATCAAAGTATGTTTCATACATATAACATAGATGCAATGAAAATGAAAAACCATGATCATTATAGAAACAAAACCCTTGAACTGGAAATAGCATGAAAGGTACATTGATAAAATCACTAGTGGTTTGGCTATATAGTTCTATAATGTCAAACAGTGAGTTGGTCCACAGTCAATCGGGTGGTGGCTATAGTAAAATTCAAGATAAAAGACAACTGTTAAGTGTTGGAGAGGAGGTGAAGAAATTGGAACCCCCCCCCTCCATTGCTACTGGGAATGTGGAAAATATTTTGGTTGCTACTCAATAGTTAATCATAGAATTACCAAAGAAATCAACTTACCAAAGATTACCAGTTCTACTCCTTGGTATATGCCCCCACAGAGCTTACAACAGGTACTCAAAGAAATACATATCCTTGCCTATTAAAGCAGCACTGTTGACATTAGCCAAAAGGCAGTGACAAATGAAATGTTCATTATTACATGAATGGATCAGTACATTGTGATACAGACATACAATGGCCATCCAAAGACATGGAAATCTGGTGATATATGCAGATTATCCTAAAGAGATATTCTGCTGAATTAAGCAAGGTCAGGCACACTGCACATTGTATAATTCCATTCTTAACCCAAACTGAATTCACTGCCATTGAATTGCTTCCAACTCTATAGCGACCCTGTAGGACACAGTCGAGCTGAGACTCTAAGTCTTGACATGACTTTTTCTCCTGTGGAACGACCAGTAGTTTTGAACTGCTGACCTTGAGTTTAACAGCCTGATGCATAAACACCATACAACCAGTACCCAGAATAGGTGAATCATTAGATAGGAAATGTAGCCTGGGAGTTGCCAGGAGCTGGGGAGAGTAGGAAAGGAAGAGCAACTATTTAATGGGTGCTAAAGTGATGGGACTACTTTGGAAGTAGCTAGAAGGAGTGGCTATACTACATTGCCAATGTAATAAAAGCCAACGAATTGTTCCTTTTAAAATGGCTAACTTTGAGGGGAAAGAGGAGCTTCTACCAAGGGCTCAAGTAGAAAATATTTGGAAATGAATATGGCAACTTGTGTACAAATATGCTTGATACAAATGATGTATTGAATGATATAAGAGCTGTAAGAGCCCCCCCCCCCAAAAAAAATCATTGGGAAAAAAATGGCTAGCTTTCTGTTGTGTGAATTTTACTTCATAATAAGAAAATGTTTAAGCAGTGAAGGAATTCAATGGTTACAGGAAGAGTGCCCATAGTTGTCTCAATAATTTTGTGACAAGCATTAAGCATTGTCTTGTGTAAGTGAATTGTTCCGTAACAGGACCTGCTTCCAGTCCGTATGTTTAGCTATCCTGTCAAGGACCAGAAGACCCTTGCCAAGGCTGCTCACTTCCCTACAGCAGCCATACCCAAAGTCCTTCCCAGCTTCTTCCTGTCCCCTTGAAACTGTAGGGTTTTCACTCTACTCACTCCTGGCCATGTGCTTCAGGGGAGGTTAGCTCCAGGCCTAGCTACAGGGTTCCAGTTAATACCAGGCTTTGGGAAACCTTCCCCTGTCCAAAGATTGTTTTTGAAAGACCTGGGATACCATTTCAGTGAGAAAGACATTTGTAGGGGTGATGATTTCTCAAAAAGTTTCATTCACCATTAAAGGAAAGAAGAGGGAAACTGGTCCTTCTTTCACGGGCCTGGCAGAGGCTTCATTTGGTACTGAAGACTGCTGTTGTCAGTTTGCCACCACCCTGAGCATGGAATCCAAACATGGGAGTGGGCAAGGGTTTCGGAGTGAGAGAGACGGAGTCCTAACATCTGGAGCGTACCCTACGTAACGTGATAATAAGTACCCCCAAGGAGTGGGCTTTTACCCAAGACCAAAATCTTCTTCATTGACATAAAAGATGAGGTGACTCCAGTCTGACCTTCTCACCTTGGGACCAGCATGAAATGTCCCAGGTGGTGATGCAAAGTTCTAGGTGAGTTGACTGCTTTCCTATTAGTTAGTTGCCTTGGGACAGTCACGTGAACACAGAGACAAGATTTTAGGGATGTTGATTGCCTTTCTGTATAACAATGGCTATATTAGGCAGTTGGCCAGGTTGCCACCATAGGTCTATCACAGTGCCTTTTCAAATTTGCTTTCCCAGGATAAACTTAGAAGATGAATTAATGATAGGCGTTTTCAGCTGATGACCTTAACCGAGAGAAAAGTTGCTGATACACTGTACTGCTGAGTCATAATTGCCTATTCAATTCTTTGGCTGTGAACATTAGGATAAGATATACATTGAAAATTAGTTTGGGCCAAATGCAATAAAAAAAACCATTATTTCTAAATCTCCAAAGTGTTATCACAGATTGTACTCCTTTCCGCCCCCTTCCCTCAGTGCCTTTGCCATGTCTTCAACACATCTAAAAACGATACACTTTGAAACTACTGTTTAAGTATTGAAATTGTCTTCATTATTTCCAAATGAAATCTGGGGATCAGCCTCCGGCTCTCTCCCTCACATAAAAAAAGCAATAATATAACAAGCGAAATTGATTTTATAAGCTCAAATTTATAATTGGAGACTTTGGGTTGACAGTTGCAATTTGACATCGGCTTTGGCAACTGACTCATCTCTAGTTTTGTTTTTTTTCTTCCTTTGTCTTTGTCTTTTAGATTTTAATGTTGGGAGAAATCAGATTCATACAGATGAGTGGTTACAAATGTAAGGGTTTTGTTTGTTTGCTTAAGCAACTTGCTTTGGAAGCGTGAAATTCTCACAAAGGGTAGAGGATGCTCGATTCTGAGTCTACAGAAAAGCAAGTCGATCTGGTTGCACAAGTTAATGTTTGTTATGGAAGTTTCCAGTATGTTTTAGAGGGTCTATCATGTTCATGAGCATCAGTTGTTTGAATATCCATTTTAAAAATAGCTAAATGCTTTTCAAATGAATATTTCATGGTTTTGAGAACCCCTAAAGTACCTCAAACACTTATGAGGCTGGCACAAGGGTGAACAATGTTTTGTTCTGTTGTGCATAAGGTCGCTATGAGTTGAAACCAAACTCAATGGTACCTAACAACAACACCAACAACAGAATATCCAGGCATCACTTGAACTTGAAGGCCCCTGACTTAAAAAAATTTTTAAAAAAAATTATTTTTATCGTTCATAGCAATTATTTGATGTTTGAGTCTCCCTTGAGCACTTTGAAGGGAGGGATTGGGCCTAGTTTATGTCTGTATCTGGTCCCCTACATCCTGTAGGGGAAAATCCTGTCTTTAGACAGATAACACCTGGTGATATATTGTTTCAGGAACTTGGTTCCTAACCCAAAGGCTGGCGGTTTGAGCTCACCAATCACTCTGCAGAAGATTTTGCCATTTGCTTCATCTTTAGAAACTGAACGGGGGGGGGGGGGGGGGGGGGGGCGGCGAGGAGAGGGCAGTTCTAGTCTATCCTATACTATAGTGACTGTGCATTGGCCATGGGGATGAGTTGTGGTTGTGATCCTCTCCTTCGATTAATTAGGAGCTTCCCAAGGTGTGAGGTGCATCCTCCATATAGCACAAGAACGAATTGTACTGTTGTTAGGCACCATTGAGCTGGTTCCAACTCACAGGAACCCTGGCTATAGAAGA